>JABEEQ010000959.1:0-10010 GCA_014824365.1 Fusarium sp. NRRL 66894 | reverse complement strand
AACTAATACTATCAAATATACTTCCTTCTATTAAAGTAACAGTCTAAGACTTGGGTACCTCTGGTTATACAAGTTACGGTTGTAACTTTGACATTACTGCTATACTTCCTCAAGGCTGTTATGCGTTGCATATCGATTGGCAGTCAATGACCTTTCGTTCGATTGACAAGTCTGGCTATTGATACCAATTTCGCTCTAATTTCGGCGTTGTTCAGAGTTATTTAACGTGGTACCTCATGTTCTCTTTCCTAAGGACTTGAAAACAGGCGCCAGTATCGCTCTCTGGTACCTGCCCTCAAGGCCTGCGGCCCATGCCTTGTGGATGTCCCTCAAGAAATAATTTCGTCTGGCCCGATGCATCAGGTCTCTCTTCTGACGAATTTAACGACATTCGTAGATGGATTCCCTTGGGTAAATGACGACAGAACCGAAATTAGTTCTCCGAGGAAAACCATAAGGAATGAGAGAAGTAAAACATCTTCTAGTACTGTCTCTGCGTTACCATGTGTTGGTGCTATGTGGGTAAGCTCTGCTTCATCCATCAGGCAACGGAGTTGGTGAAGGAATTGGCGAGCTATGAGATAATTTCAACAGAGCATTGTTCGGTCGAGACGGCTCAGCCTGGACGAGCGCCCAGCAACACACTACTAGTAAAGAATGCACTTTGATTAGAAATCAAGGAGAGGGTCGGAACTAAGCTAGAAGCGTTACAGTGTGGCAGCATAAAAGGCTCAGACGGGCGTGCTGATATCGGTAGTGTTGGACGCGATCAACGACATTATCCCTCGAGCCCAGCCGTGACCTGTCGCCAAGAGGTAATGGACCGATAACCTGACCCAACTACGACTGATGTGCACGTATTGGCGTAACCAGAAGCCGGCGACGAGAACGAGAGGTAGCTGACCTGGGCCAAAAGACCAGATAAGCGACGAAGTACTATCGCCATGGGATGAAGAAGGAGAAGAGATAATTCTGAAGTGCCTTGATGCACTTTATCCAGCCTGTTCCTGAAACCACCAAACTCTGATCGACAACATGCTCGACTAGAGCGCGTAGACACGCATTATACAGCATTGCCTGCGCGTCCTCCATTTCCAATCCGCTCTGAGCCCGAAAATATTCTGTGATATATTTCCCACCGTGGGCCTTCCAAAAGTCTCGAGCTTGCAATACCATCATCTCGTTAGTGTCCAAGTATGCTGAAGGACAGGATTGTGTTTCACGAAAGACCAGCTTGTATATGTGCTCCCAGCGTCGCTTGGTGGGCCATTGATGGTAGTCTCTCTTTTTCGGCGTGCTTTTCAATTCCATTTGCTGGTAATAGTTGATGCCGTCTGGAATCATGAGGGGCTCAGTTTTGCATTTTTCCTTGATGATGTGGGTATCGCATTCTGCCACCGTTTCAAAGGTCTTTGAGCACCTTGGACAATATGGTGGCTGCTTGTGATGGCGTTGCATGTGCCTGATCACGCTCTCAACCGAACGAAGATCATGACGTGCAAGACATTCTCGATATTTCTCTGGATTTGAAGCATAGAAGGGGCATTTGAAGTGATCGAGTTCGTCAGGTGGCGCAGAGGACCGTGTAGCTTTTGAAAACTGTTGAAAGGCTTGGGATAGAATACGCTTCACGGCATCTTCAATCTTTTCATTGGTATAAAAGGCGGAGTCCCTAAGTTGACCCTCACAACAAGACTCATCTCCTGGAATGTCATCTTCCGAGCTAGAATAGCCGTCACTGGAACGCATAGATTCCTGAAGGCTTGAGGTTGGGTTTTCGGAAATGAGACCAGTCATGTCCGTAGCGAGAGATGATGCGGGGTATTGGAGTGTGAAAGATACTGAGCCGGCCTCAAAAAAAACACTGTAATCTTAGCGTTTGCGTCAGCGGATCAACGTTCTCCCAGAACAACGTAAGATAAGCCATTTGTTGGAATTTTTGACGTGTGACAAGGGATCAAGCGAGGCACACCGTATTCTGGTTGCGTACCGCGTGGCGTTAATCTGCCTCGTACCCAAAAGCGGGGAATGCGGCTCAAATGATACCCCTGTCTGTTAGTCCAGATGGGGAGGGTATTTAACCAGCAGTGAGATTGAGTGGTAGGCGGCGGCTGATTACCTGAGGTACTTTCTTTACGTGCACATGAACTTGAATCAATGCTAGCCATGAGCCTTCTCAAAATGCCCATCGAGATTGTTTCTCTCCTCGTTGAGCTCCTCGATGCTGAAGATGTGTTTAACATGGCCCTGACTTGCAAATATTTAAGCTACATTCCTTACGATAGAAGAATGTGTCGTCTTGCACTCTTGGTTCGTGTCGCAGCCTCATGCCTTAGTGAGGTAGTCCCCACTAACAGCACCTCAGAAAGTACCATATTCTACAGAAGCTCAGGAGGCGCACTCTACCAAGAACTTCCCAAAGGCGTTCCGTAAACTTGCTAAGCGACGAATGGCTGTCCAGTCCGCGGAGCCATGGACCGTCGCCATCGTGGCTATGGCAGATCAGTTCATTTATACGAATGGTCACTTGTGCTACACTATTAATAGCAAGCATCTCCGTGTACTCGACACCCTCCACAAGAAGCCTACATCTGAGTTAACAGTCGATGTTACACTGCTTCTCAAGGTCGCAGTGAGAGACTACGACCCCCAAAAAACGCACACCTTTGAGCCCCTTTACTATGCTGAAGGTATTCTCTCATGCCTTGCCACGCAAATTTTCCAAGACTCCAACACATGCAGCTGGCTCCTCATCTTCGAGCTAAGAGAATCCCCCAGATGGGTTGTTGTGCAAAGGCCAGATTCAAGATACCCGTCCTTTGTGCGCAATGACAAGAATTACCTATTCTGGGGTTCAAAATCACATGCCAGTCTCGATGGGAGCTATAGATGGGGTCTTCATTGCCTCAATCTCCAGACTCGCAAGTGGGAAGACGTGCAGATGATTTTATGGGACTTTGACGAGGAAAGTATAGGGTCTGACATCTGCTTCGAAATCTTTGATGGGCAGTTTTACTGCGTTGCCAACACGTTTAAAACAGAGGCTGACGATGGAATGCGCAATAACTTTTACAAGGTTGTGCGGTTTCCCGTGGACAATGCAGCCCATGGCAAGTGCGAGAAGCCTTTGATGCGCAATCTCTGGCGTCGCCATGACTCAGAGGGCGCTGTAGATGAGCGCTGGACTTCATTGCAGCTCAGTAAAGACGAGAAAACCGGGGAGCTGTTCATCGTTGAGACACGAAAGGAATGGTTTCCAGGAAACGCAGGCAGTCAAAGGACATGCTACAAAAAGAGGCTTCAGTTCGGTCAACAGGAGGAAGATCCTCAGACAGAGCCTGTTTTTCCAACTCCGCCTGGGTCAACTATAGACAGCTTCGACGAAGAGGAATGGAGTAGCGAGTTTCATACTGAAGAACGGTCAAGAGAACAGATTCACCTTGGTGATGGTTCAACAGACGCCAAAACATACACCCTCCAAGAGTGTTTTGTGCGTTCCTACAACCCATCTTGCGATGCTTTTATCGACCTCGTTTCTGAGGCTTACAACCCTGAGTCAGCGTTACAACTCAGGGTACAGCCCAAGAACCAGGTGCCACCAGTCATTGTTTGGCCACGAGTCCAACAAGCATGCCACCGCAATAAAGTCTCGGCTCAGCTTCAAGGCATTGTAAGCCCCATCCAACCGATCAGAGGAATCGAATGGTCTATGGACGAGCGAACTTTGGTGTATTCACCAACTCATATAGCATCTGGACAATTGAGGCCCGTCATCCTCATATCATTCGATCCCGAGCTTGTTCTTCCAGGCTTTCCCAATTATCTATCACAAACTCAAGATGCAAATGACCATTCCGATGCCGCTCCACGTCTGGAAACCAGTGGCGGACCAAAAGGGATACCATGGTCATCGAACCAGGATATCGGCGAATCTGCCTCGCCAGGAGAAGGGGATCCAAAGGCATGTGCCAGCTTTGTCAGATCACGCCCTTCACTTTATCATACGGTGAGTATGGGTAACGGCGATGCACATGGCTTTGATCTCTCATACCCACGTCGTTGATGATGAATCTGTGGGTGTTATTGCGGCCTCAAGCCTTTTCAATAACCTCAAGACCTTCAAAGGCCTTACTAAGTCTTACCATCGAGCAGCGTAATCTTCTTAAAATTGGTAGGTATAAGAAAACTGTAATTAATACAGAGCGTTACTATTGCTAGGTGATATCCTGCTTTGCTTCAATGGTCCCATCGGGCCGGCCAGGATTGGAAGAACTTATAATCTTCTAACACTTCATCTTCCTAAACTACTCTCTATTAATTGTCGAGGTCACGGAGTATATTGAAGAATCAAATAAATGCGGATGTAACCCTGAGCATTCGGGCTCAATTTGTCCCCGTCAACAATGGCTCAGTATCCAGAACAACACACTATCATGTCACATCTAAGAGGCTTACTATTGGAAGTAACGCAAGGTAACAACGAACGCCAAGTTGAGGTATGCGATGTGAGTACTTGGAGCATACCGAGGTGAATGAAGATCCGTTGGTTACGTAGGACCCCTTGCAGAGAACTTAGAGACAGCGGCACAGCACGCCGTCATTTACCGCAGCACCGCCTAGCATTCTCGGCCGGACAAGTTACTGTGCCCCGACTATTGAACTAGCACAGGGGGACTCAGCATACTTTCGAGGGTAGCAAGAATTGAAACTTCAAATTAAAATAAAAACAACATATGACATTCTGACTTTGATAACAATGTCTATACTATTGCTGCTGTGGTTTGTAACGACGAGGAAATTGGTAGAGTGGTAGGAAGAAGTGAAATACTGTACGGCACCCTCATCACCGTCCCAAGAGACGTCCTAGATCATCTCATTTCGGTCCAAGCCTGTTGACAAGTGCTTGTTACGCGAATCAGTGGATGAGCACAAAGCGTCTGGGCTGAATGACACTGGTGGAGGGGACTTCATCTGTCGAGGCATGGGAATGCTCTCGTAGGGAGCCTCGAAAGGAGGAGATCGGACACGCTCCTTTCGACTGACGCTGGCAGATCGGAATCGCTCATTAGCCTTGTGAATAAGTACTAAGATACTACTAATATCTTCAGTGCTTCGGTCTCGGCTCTGGCCCTTCTGGGAAGCTAGAGCCGGAGGGCTGGCCTTTGAAGCCTGGTTATTACCAGATGGAAAATCATCATCCATGACAATCTCAACCATATCCGATGCAACAGCCCCTGCCTGCTGCTGTCGCTAGATGTGTTGAAGAGGGGCAGGAGGCGGCGGAGGTGGTGACGCCAAATATCTGAGTCCCTTGAGAATTGGAGGCCCTGAAGGAGAGCGAGGGGGCATGGCGTACTCGTAAGAACGTCGTCGCTCGCCGGTGGCAACTGCGCTGGCCAGGATCATCGGAATTGGGGGCGACATGCTGCGAGGAACAAGAGGTCGTGCTGGTGGCTGGTAGACTGTCGATGGTAGCAGAGTGAGGCAAGACCTGGTTACTGGCTGCTCTCTCTCAGACGACTGTTGAGGTGAGGTTTCAGGAGAGTATCTTTGAGAGAAGCCGGCCGGAATGGCGGGAACGTCGGGTCTAGGGGTGCTTCCTGATAAATCATGGTTACCCTCGATGATAAGCCTTATGGCCTTTGGAGTTGCCGGAAGTCCAATCACAGGACCATTGCGGGCGTACATGCTTCTTTGAGGTGACTCAGTAGCACTGCGAGGAGGGATATCGTCAGGCAGAGGCTTAGGCTCAGCAGTTTCAACAGTAACCGCAAGGGCGGGAGAGAACTCGTTGGGATGAGGGATAGAAGGTGTCTGAGCATGTTTGGCCAGAGACTTGCGGCGTTCTTCGAGTTCCCTGGCAGCCTGTTCCTTTTTACGCCGACGCTCATGCTTCATTTGCTTAAGGTCACCAGCATGCTGAGTTGAGGCAGCTCTGCCATGAACAGAGACAGATCCGTCAAAGTTTGCGGCTTCAGAGTTAGCCCTGTGTCTTTGCTCCGAGACATCCTCCTTAATCGATGCTGGTGAGTTAAGACCCCGGCTACCGCTACGTCTATGCTTGTTTCTGAACTCCTCTTGGGCACCCATGGCTGCTCTATAGTCCTCCTCATCATCAGAGCCCTGGTATTAGTGGATGGCAGCACTCAGAGGCAAGGGTGAAGAAGGAGAACGCTGCACAGAGTTCTCTCTGCCTTGACTGCGGCCACGGAATGTAAGGGCTGGCGGGCGAGAGCGACCTGCTGGGCTCCTGCGACGGCTTCCACGGCTTGAATTTCGACTCTTTGGCCTCACAGTTGATCCACTGACCTTGCGTACCGTGTTTGGCTCGCCGACCTGGCCATGTCGCGGAGTGCTTAAGTTCAGCAAGTCCTCTGAAGACATGGGAATCGGAAAAGTAGGTGATGGCTTCGTTTTGGACCAATTGCGAGCGCTTGCACGACCACGTTCTTCAGAAAGTTCACGAGAGCGAGTAGTTCGCTCTCGGCTTCCAGGACGACGGCGTGAAGCATCCCGAGTTCTCGACTGGCTACGTTGGCGGCTGCGCTGTCTCTTGCAGTAGTAGTTGGCTGCATCCAGGCTGTGGATGTAATCTTCTCAGTTTCTCACAGCTTTGTGACGAAGATTTCGTCCTGCACTCGATGCGGAAGTGACAGAACTCGTCGCAGAGGTCCTGCCTCTGTGACGAGTTGGCCAGTGGTAGCGGGTAGAAGATGTAACAGACTGCTCTGGAGAAGTAATGTCTTCGTGGGCATGTCCAGGCTGTAGCTGCAAATTCAACCCCACAGGAATGCAGTCGCGAGAACCTTTGCGATGGCTACGCGACGCTTGCTGCATCTTCAACATGCTAGCATGATCAGGGGGTGGTGGGAAATCTTTTTCACTTGGTTGAACGACGCGCTGAGCATGCTCTCGCATCATCATTGGGCTTGCAGTGGCAGCACGTTGCAATGCGGTACCCACCGTCATGTTGTCATTGCCAGACGGTGTTCGAGCATGGCCAGATCGAGGCGCATAGTCATAAGGAACGGCAGAGAGCTCAGCCGATCGTAGTGCATCTCGGCTGAGGTCTGATGGAATCTCACCAATGGACGGCAAACGGCCACGTCCTCGAGCAGAGACCGGGGTATTGAATCTGCTGTTGTTTGAAGGGCGGAGGAAGGCTGTCGTGGCCTCATCGTTAGAGGCATGCGAGAAGGCGGGTGAACCGGCTGAGTCAGCGATAGGAGTAACACCGGCGGCAATAGGAGCTTGGCCACCGACATCTGCAAAGAACTTAGACTTCTGAGTTTGATCACCAAACGAGGTGATCAGCTTGAGTGCAGACGTCTTTGCGATGCTACGTTGGGGCCCACGTTGAACGCCGGGAGGTGAGAGAGGCGGGCTTAAGACCTCAGGAATACTAGGAGTCATAGCCTGGAAGTTAAGTTGCGAAGCTGATGGAGAAGTCCAAGGCTCAGTAGACTCCTGGTCGGTGCAAGCAAAGCATCGGGTTGCCAGCTGCTGTTGACCATGTTGAACCGCCCACTCTCCCCATTTCTTGATAATGGCAGCTTGGCGTTCCCAAACACTAGGGGCTGAGAGGCATGTGAGGATCAGTGCCTCCATGTAACGCTTGTGAGAGATATAAACCTCAATAGCGTCATTGTGATCACCCATGCCAAGCATAATAGTAACTGCTGTGTGCACGTCGCCAGCCTCAAGCAGGCGCTGGACGTATGTATGGCCAATCTTCTGTTGTGAGGTATGGCCGCCGATTCCACTCAAAGCCAACAACATCCAGTCAGAAGAAGTCATGTTCTCGAAGTTAGCGTTCATGATGATAAGATCAATATCGCCAAGCCATTTGGCTAAAAGAATACGACTGGCAGATCCTTGGGGATGTCTGCTCATCTCATCCCTAATCAGATCTTCAACCTCTTTGTTCCATCCGAAGATGGTGTTGAGCATTTGACGGCGCAGATCATCATTGGTGAGACGAGCACGGTTAGCACTCATAGCATGCTTGTAAGGAATATCGCAAAGACATGCCCGAGTAAACTTGAATAGGTCGTGAACTTTGTTGTCGTCAGGACTACGGGGAACTTCATTGCGCAGGCGAGAAGGTCTTCTTCGTGATCGGCTTGAGACCATGGAAGGAACACTTGTATTGCCAAGAGAACATCCCATGGAATAAGTGTCTAAATCTCTCGTGTTACCATGAGCACTGTTGCCAATAGTTGATGACCTGATCGAGGTTCCAGCCGAGATATAGGTGTTTTCTGACAGTCCTCTTGACCTCATGGATCCGGGGTAACCGCCAGGGGTTTGGGACGACCCAGCTGAGGATTTCGATAAGGATGAAAGTCCACTCCGACTTGAGACAGGGCTAGCTGATTCGTAAGGCTCATTACCAGAGCCGTAAGCTTGGCGCCGAGTCAGGCGAGCAAATGGCGATAGGTGATCTTCCTCACTCTCGGAAATATCCATATACAGGGGAATAGAGCTCGTCTCAGACTCGGAGGCGATAGTAGTAGCCGAGGTCGCTGATCGATCACCACTTTCTTCTGAGACTGGAGGAGAGGGTGGTAATAGGATTGCTGGGTGTTGGACATTGGCAACCATGATGGCCGGGGAGTTCAGGTCGAATTGCTGCACGGTATTATTGGGTCCAAGTGTGAACAACGTGGCACCTGGGCCATAGACGGCGAGGCCGCGAACAAGATCAAGAGTCGGGATGGGATCATGGGTGACGTGCTTTGTCCTAACATCCCACGACTGTGTTTGCCTGCGCATATGTTAGTTGATGATAAGGAGTCATGCAGCTAAGCGCGCGCGTAGCCTAGGGTGTTTTATGGTGATGGCAAGCTGCAAACTTACGAGTCGGAATACTGAATTATGCGACCATTCTTGGACCATCCCATCCAGTTGGGTCCGTTCATGGAGATCTCATCCTTCCTAAGGTTTCGGACCACTTTTGCAGGGTCATCGGCGCTGTATTTCTTTGCCACGCTCCAGACTCGTAAGTCACCATCCAGCATCTGGACAGCAAGTTTATCGGACTTTTGCCGAGACGAAGAAGCATGCCATGCGAGGTTAACGATGGGTGACGGCCCTATGGAGGTGGTGAGATTGTGTAAGATGGTGAAGCGTGGCTGCAGGGTTGCAACAAATAGAGAGCCATTTTGGTAACTATGTTCGTGTTAGTGAGGCTTGAATTGCAGATGCAGGAGAACCTCACCCGATAGCAAATGTTCGACAATCAGATAATGGTGCCAAGGCACTTACAGCAATCTCGTCAATAGTGCTTGAAGAAACGTGTTCGGATGTTGAAGGCTCAAATATGATGAGACTTCCGCTTGTGTTGCCTTCAAATAGTCAGTCGTTATCGTGTTAAACCCATTTCAAGAACTTGCCAAAAGCAACATTGCCGTTCTTCATCCATGCTGCGACAGTTAAATGCTTACAACAAGCAAGTCGAGAGATCTCGTCGCCTGTCATTAGATCCCACACAATAGCTATTTGGCCAGCATCATAACTAACAACAAAGCGACCACCATCAGCCTCACTGTGGTTATCGACTGCCAATAATTGAACGTCGGATGCGTGTCGTGAAAATATTCGTTCAATGGTGAGAGTATCATGGTGACAGCAGACTACGGATGAGCCCTGGGCGTATAGAAACATAGACGCAGTGGCGGCGCAGGGGTCCAAGTCCATTGAATCGGTAACATGAGGCATCGTGGTGCTGTCTGGGACCTGCGCCGTCTTGCGCATTGTTGCAGGCTTTTTGCTGCTGAAACTCGTTGATCGGTGCGATTCCATGACGAACCGGTCACGTGGAGGAAGTGATGGGCCTTTTGAGAGCCCTGAGCTGGTCGGCCGATTGAAGTGCCGGAAGTTATGTATCTCCGTGGCACGATTCACAAAGTTTGAATCGGAATTCCCTGGCGAGGTTCGGGGCAACAAGATAGTTATCCTGGAAAAAGATTGTGTAAGATGGTAGAGCTGAGGAAATCTGGGGGTGAAAG
>JABEEQ010000956.1:0-14626 GCA_014824365.1 Fusarium sp. NRRL 66894 | reverse complement strand
GTGCTGGAAAAGGACACTGATAGACTCGCCATGATGAACACGACGGATAGCCTCAGCAAAAACGGCCGAGATATCGAGTACCTCAAGCTTAGGGCACAGACGACGATGCTCGTTTTGAGGAACAGAGTTGGTAACAAGCATCTTGTCAATGGCAGAAGCATTGATGCGAGCGATAGCGTCGCCACTGAAGACACCATGGGTGACGAGGGCATAGACTTGAGTAGCGCCCTCCTTCTTCAGAAGCTTCGCAGCACGCGTGATCGTGTTACCAGTATCGACAATGTCGTCAACTAGAATGCAGATGCGGTTTGACACATCTCCAACTAGCATCATACTGGCGTTGCGATGCTCGGTAAATCGAATGGGCCGTCGCTCCTTTGTAGCAAGACATGAGTTTTCAAAAGCAGCAAAATCAGAATTCTGTGGTATTACCTTGTGAATCAGAGCAAAGTCAGTCTTGAGACTGTCCGCAATCAAAGTAGCTCGCTTTGCACCTCCAGCATCGGGAGACACAATGACAGCGGTGTGGTGATTAGGGATTTGAGATTGGATGTAGTTCTGGAGTAGCGCCTTTCCATACAGGTTATCAACAGGAATGTCGAAGAAGCCCTGATACTGAGGATCGTGCAAATCCATCGTGATAATATGATCGGCACCGGCACAAGTGAGCAAGTCGGCAACAAGAGTACCAGCTTGGGCGATCCACTGCTTGTAGCCAGGCTTAGGCTGGAAAGCAGAGATGTTGGACTGGTTCTCATAGTCGTGTGTGGTATACGCATTCCTCTGGGAAGAAGTCGAGTTTTCTGCGTGGTGTCCGCGAGCCTCAGAGGTGCTGCTCGAGATGGTGTCTGAGCGGCGAGGAGTGCTGAAAACGCCATTAGTGCTGTTAGCACCATTTGTCGCGCCCTCGTTTGCGAGAGCTGTTTTTGAGAGCTTCTCGGTCAAGTTGTTGACACCATTGGGCAGGCCGGCTGACTTAGGGCCACCTGGACGAGGTGTGGGAGGAACACTCTCAAATGTGTAGTCTTTGGAAGAACCAGAGATCTGCGACAAAGGTGCGCCGGCTTTGTTATAGGGCCAGTCGGGTTGTCGCGAATAAGGGAAGAGTGGGACAACGGCGGTGACTCGTTTCGCAGAGCCAGTCTTGCAGGCTGAGATCATGATACAGAGATCGATAAGGTTGTCGTTCACATTGCCGGAGCCAGATTGTATAATGTAGACATCTTTGCCGCGAACTGAGTCCTTGATTTCGCAACGGCTCTCGCCGCCAGAGAATTTTCCAAGAATGCGATTGCTTGCCGGAACACCCAGAATTTGGCAGACATTTTCTGTGAGTTGTGGGTGGGAGTTACCTCCCAGAACAACAATGTTGCGCACCATGGTGAAGGTGAAGTTGTGTCGGTTTGTGGTAGAGGTGAAGGTTGCTGTCGGCTAGAAGAGCAAAAAGTTTTGATGCGGCGAAGGACGGAAGCGGAAAACGGATGTGGAGGGGCCCCGAATCGGAGGGTTGAGTACGTAGTTTTTTTTTCCTGAGGGGGAAACGAGAACGAGTCAAGAGCTTCTAAGCGGTGGAATGAAGTTTTGACTGCGGTTGATGAGACAAGGCAGAGATGAAGAAGACCTGAGACAATCCGAAACAGGTCGGAGTAAGACCGAAGTCAGTCGAAATCGAAATTGAGGTAGGGTTGAAAGGTTGCAAGTTAAATCTGTGTTGACGGCCTATTGTGAATTTTTTTAAAACTCGGGCTCTGTCAATGGCAGCCCCGGCTTCTTGGAGCGCAGCAACGGCAGTGTGTGGGGTGGGGAGCTTGTGGATTTGGCGGAGGTGTGATTGGAAATAGGTCGTTCAAGTGTCGAACCGTGCTGCAAGAGTTTGCTAGCCTAGCCTAGCAAGCAAGCAAGCAAGCAGTGGCCAGTACGGCACGGTAATGCAATGCAAAGCAAAGTCGTGAACGCTGTAGCCGATGCCGTTATTGACGGAATTGGGGAATTTGGATGGCTGCGTCCAGATGAACGTTTTAGCGGACCAACAGGGATTCAGGTCCGAAGTTGACGCACAGGAGAGTCGGACAGGGACAAACCGACGTCACTGCGCTGTACTGAAGCAGGCGGCTCAGGCTCAGTATTCAGTGCTCAGAAGCCGGATGACAGGGTAGGGATCTCCAAGTAAACAGACGGTCTGCCGGTGTCGGAGGCAGTATAGATTTTTTTGAGCAGATAATATTTACTGTTAGGCGCTCGACAGTGAAGGTAGCTGGTATTTGTCTCCGAGGAGATAACGTTGATGAAGGAAAATAGTCAGGAGAACAAAAGCCAAGCGATAATCGACGAAATAATAGTCGACGATGGCGCGCGGTGGTCGTAACGACGGGCAGACCCCGGATGGAGGAGTGGAGATGATGGGGAGTGGAAGAAGATCACAGACCCATTGTGGGAGAGGTTGAATGTTTTTGTAGGTAGTGAACAGATATAACTTTGTGGAAAAGAGTCAAGTGCTGGCGAGGCTGGGTTTATGACCAAATCAGAAAGTAACAGTTGCGCTCATTGTCAAAGTTGAGCTTGTAAATGGATGAATTAAAGTAAATGAGGTGATTAGGGAACCCTCCAACAACCAAAAGATGATGACATGGCTGCACTTGCCAGGTTGACATTCTCACATGGCAAACTTACTAAAAACAGTAAGGCACAACTGACGTCTGGTACTTTACTTTCCCAATAAGATATACCTATTCTTTACTTACAGTTAATGTAGTATCAATTTATCTGCTTGAATTCTGTTATCTTCTGCTGTATCTAAGAGTGTCTCATAATATCGTTCGAGTATGATTGATCTCGACATCAACTCGAATAGCCCAAGTTATACATGCGTGACTGGTACCCACCCCCGCCAATTCTCATGTACTCCGGAGTCAAATAGTGAGTGGTCAGGGCATCTGGAACTCTTCCGTTCCGCCATTCAAGAACCCCCATGGGGGTATATGAGAGATAAAAGAGACTGAAAGTATTGCCAGACAGGGATAGTGATTGCATACCGCCATATCATAATCCGAACATCCCGTTCTGTTGTTCTTAGTATTGTGTTCCGTATGTGTATTGCAGCTGTAGAAGAAACTCGGTCCTCCCACCATACAACTTTCTCCGCAACACCGTGAATGAGGTACCAATAAACTCTTTAGTTGGAACTGTACGACATTGGATGCTCAGCCTGGCAGGGGTCGTCAGTCATTTGATCTGTACCACCCAAATCATGCTTTGCAGCAGGTGTTCGTTCTCAGAACAGCCCAACCACCATTCTCTTAACATTACGCTCTTCGAGTCAAAAATCAATACTGCTCAAGGTACCTGGCAGTTATCCCATGTCCAAATTTCACGACAAGGTGCAAACAAACATAACCATTGTCTCGGCCTGGAACTTATCGAGGCTTCTAGCTTCGTACTCTTCTGACATGGCCGGCATCGGTCAACCTTTGTTCTGGAACAGTGGCTTGCATGCATGCCTTTCCAGTGGAGTTGCACGCGACCTCCTTTCTCGAACATAGTGGCACGCAATGAGCTAACTTATAAGACAAATAATTTGTCAATTCGAAATATTGTTCCATTTGATGATGCCATTGGGCATAATATGACTCCCTATTGGATTTAGTACATGCATGACCGCAAGTGGTACATGCTCAAGATCCTCCTCTACCTTAGCTGGTATCTCTCTGTTTCTTTCCCAATAATTGAAACCCCTTATTGGTTCGAAACATAATATGAACCCATTGGATGGAAAAAAGAAAAGAAAAGCGTAGAGTGATGCACTCTGACGTGTGTACAAACTCTTCCCCAGCTTTTAGCCAGACTCACATGCAGAAATACACCGCATTAAACTTCACGTATTAGCTTTACCCAATAAGAACGCGCCTCTAAATTCACACCGGGTAGCAGAAGCCAGATCGTAAAGGAACAAGCTGCAGTGTGAGAAAAGAAAAGAAAAGAAATGGATGCCTCCAGTGTCGCACAAGAATTATTGCACGTTCCAGGCCTGCATCCACTGAAATACCTCCGCTGAATTAGAGCCTGCCAAAATGCTGACCTTCTTATTGGTCAGCGCCAGATCTTCTTCTTTGACAATACTGGACTCCACTATTTGATCTAGACCTTTATTCAATGCTTCATATCAATCTCACAGCTCGTTGCATGAGCTCACTCAACACTCACCATGAAGATTCTAGAGTCGCAATCGGCTGTTCTCACAAATTACGAGGTGTATCAGCACGTATCAGAGCAGCGCGAACGATACAAAAATGCCAAGCGTCGTGGCCCCCCAAATCTCGAGACGGTAGTTCGCGAGGTAAGATTTTTCATTCATATCAAATTATGTACCAAGAAGCCCTGCTAACGCTTCTTACAGCTCCTCCAATATCTTCGCACAAATCCTGGCCCTCTAAGCCAAGAACCCCTTCCCTACACGGAGGGATGCATTTCCACACTTCTAGAACGCTTACGGCCTTACAACCTCGCCAAAGGTGAAGTAGTCATGATCATCAACCTGCGCCCCGCCTCAGTCGCTGCTCTCAATACGGTTGTTGAGGAGATGTCTGAACGGTTCAACGAGGAGCAGCAGGAAGCCATTGTCAATATCATCGCTGAAGTGCTTGGACGATTCCCTGCTGCGGAGGAGGGTGCCGAGGAAGAGGGCGCTGATGTTTCTATGAACGACACCGCTGCCTGAGCTCTCAGCCCACCAATATAATAACTAATTACCAACTCCTGTTCCCACTACTCGATCAAAGCCTCTGCGCCTCTCAAATCTCATAATATTGCGCATGTACTTGCGCTCTGGCTGTCTGCGCCCGTTGTTGGAGTCACAGCCGTCTTGCACAAATCCTCAAACGCCAGCTTCAACAATTCACCCGTCACTGCCGAACACTCAACATATCGATCAGCTCGCAGAGTCTGCGCAATCTGATATCCTTCTTGCGGATATATGATCCCGTTCGGATCTTCCTCTGATCTCAGGTCGCGCTTCAGCCCAAGGATGATAAGGGGAAGGGTATCGATGCGTTGAAACGACCTCTTGATTTCATCTTTCCACTATCAAGTCTCAGCTATCTGCCTTGTATCGCTTGTTGGGCACTTACATATCTCTGCATATTTATCAGACTCAAACGTTGGCTGATGTCGTAACAAATGACAATGGCATCAGGGTCAAGAGTCCTCCAGTTATCAGGACATGACGTGTCGAAGAACTCGAACTGGAACTTCTTGGCTCCTGTCTGAATACCGAAGATGAAAGGTTGATCCATATCACGGAGCATGGGGATCGGGTTGACCTTCTCCCCTGCACTGAGCCGGCTAACGATATAGATTTAGCATGGTATGTCAAGGAATCAACAGAGGAGTTTAGACTACATACGAGAGAAACGTCGTCTTGCCACACTTTTCATCGCCTACAAGGAGAATCTTGATCACTTCGGGGTCCATTTTGCATACAAGAGTGCCAAAGTCGTCAGTGTTATTATTAAAATGAAGTTTGATGTATTGAGAATTGGCCGGCTCGAGAGCAGCAGATATGGCGTCTATTTAATGAATGCCAGAGATAGAGATGAGATGAGAGCTGTACGTAACTTATCAGTATACCCCCAACTGTGGCGCCTTAGTGAGCACAGCCACATACTCAGACCAGCCACATCTTGAACTGCAGCAAAGCCCTTTTCCACTTGTAAACTCTGACGGGTCTGCATATAATCGCCCAAATTTGGAACCCACCAACTTCATGAGACCCTTTGGCTGTCGTCTTGGGCGTCAAACTTCGCTCGAAGGCATAGCCAAACGAGTCAAAACTCGAAATTTCTCTCAATCTCAACCTCAACTAAAAAAATCATCAAGTGGTGAATCTTTAAAACTTCCTGTGCAGCCAGAAGGTGCCAAGTACCTCACGATGTCTACAGAGTCGAATTATCAGTCATGGACCAAAAACGGTCTCATTCAGAAAGTCAAGGAACTTGAAGCTGAACTCAGAAATCGGCCTGCTCCAGAGCCAAAACCTGAACCTGGGATTCAGCCTGAAAATGGAGAGGGAGATGAAGCCAAGCAGACAAAACCCAAGGGGAAAAGAAAGATGGATCCCAGCAAATATTCTACACGATATATCGCCTTGAAACTTGCATATCTGGGCAAGAATTACGGTGGCTTTGAGTTCCAAGCTATGGCCAACGCTCCATCGATTGAGGAGGAACTATGGAATGCTCTCACAAAAGCATGCCTCATCTTTCCTGAAGATGAACGAATTGTCGATTTTGACTGCTGCGAGTATTCAAAGTGCGGTCGCACAGATAAAGGGGTCAGCGCCTTCGGTCAGGTCATCGGACTTCGAGTTCGAAGTAACAGACCCCTACCTAAGAAGCGAAGGCGTCTAAGTGAAGCAGGCGAAGCAATGATTGTTGATGAGCAAGAGGGAGAGAACGCAGAAGAAGAACACGAGGAGGAAATATCATCTTTCGATGATATCAAGGATGAGCTTCAATACCCTCGACTACTTAACCGTGTTCTACCCCCTGATATCCGCATCCTTGCCTGGTGCCCCTCTCCGCCACCAGACTTCTCTGCTCGTTTCTCATGTCGCGAGCGCCAATACCGATATTTCTTTACACAACCTGCTTTCACGCCTGAGCCTAGCGCTGGTGGTGCAAGGAACGGCTGGCTTGACATTGAGGCAATGCGGGAGGCGGCTAAGCGCTACGAGGGCGAGCATGATTTCCGCAACTTTTGCAAGATCGACCCTGGAAAGCAGATCACAAACTTTGTCCGCACAATCTATGAGGCCGGTATCGAAGAGGTCAAGGACGTCAGTTCAGCATTGCCATATCTCTCTGGATCCCAGTATGTCCCTGCAGGAGGCTTGCCTAACGATGGTACTGTGTACCCCAAGGTGTACTCGTTCAACGTTCGAGGATCTGCCTTCTTGTGGCACCAGATTCGTCACATGGTTGCTGTGCTGTTCCTCGCAGGTCAGAAGTTGGAGACACCTGACGTTGTGACGACTTTGCTTGACGTTAAAGCCAACCCCTGCAAGCCCAACTATGTCATGGCCGATGAAGTGCCCCTAGTGCTCTGGGACTGTATCTTCCCTGGTACAGATTCTGCTCCGGCTGACCCCGCGGCGAAGAAGACTGATGGCCTTGACTGGGTGTATCTCGCAGATGACCCTGCGCTTAGCAAGCCTGGTCCCTTTGGCGTCATGGATGGTATGTGGGCGTATTGGCGAGAGCGCAAGTTGGATGAGTTGCTCTCCAATCAATTATTGCAGATGGTATCTAGTCAGCGCAGTAAAGATCCTTCAAGGCACGTCACTCGTCCTGAGCCCACAGGCAAGCAAGCCAATAGTGTAGTTGTCTACGAGGGCGGTAACGGTGGACGTATGGGTGGCCGCTACGTGCCATTGCTGCAAAAGGTCAAACTACAGTCTCCCGAAGAGCAGAATGAAAGATATGCGATCAGAAAGGGGTATGCTAGTTCAGAAGATATGCGAAACCAGAGGGGCATTGGCAAGCGAAAGGCAGATGAGGCCATGAACGAGTAGGCATTGCACAACACGTTGAGCATAAAAAATAAATAAAGTTAAAGTCATATCAACATACACTGGACACATTCATGTGGTGAACGCTCCTCCATGGGTATAATGCCTTTTAGCCCAGTGATTTATCCTCTCCCCTTTGCTCGTACAAGCACCGCCGAACGCCCCTCCAAACTTCTTCCACAATCTTTCGTCGTGGTAACAAGCCTGGAAATACAACCACCACGTCATCCTCGCCCTCGACTATGACAATGAGATAGTATCTCACCTCAAACCCAAGAAAAGCTTCATTGACAAGAATGTCTTGGATCTTCTCGGTCGGTATGAACCTCGTCGCCGTACCAGCAAGATAACTCCCTGGACTTTCACTAGTTTGTACACCCAAGCCTCTCATGACGAGAATACTTTCGCTGGCGTATCCCCTTCGACTGGAAAGCCATAGTACAGCTATACTCGCGGGAACGAGGACAGACAATGGTATATTTTGCGAAAGGGCGGCTGTCGAAGTTGGTGCGCGGAGGTATGAAGCTGGTATGATCTTGAGGAGAGAGGGAGCGGCGTAGGCGAGGAGAGGATGCAGAGTTAGGCGCGCGTGGAGTAGGAGAAGGGCGAAGATCGAGAGGAGAAGTCGAGAGATGATGAGTAGTGTATGCAGAGCTGGGGGTATCGGCCGGAGAGTTGTGACGGTGAATTCGGCGGTTGTTGGAGAGGGATGTCGGATGAGAAGACGTGGTGATGTTGAGAGCATTGTGACAAGTTAGAGGTTCAATGATCGATCATGGTTGTAGAGGGTGTTTTTGGAGCATTGATGGGGGGGTCTCTTCGGCGAAGTCGTACACAGCTCGTTGTTATTGCAACATGATCGTGATGTGTAATTGTGATCGCAATGCGATTGCAGTGGTGTTGAGGGTAAATCGAAGCTGTTCACTGGCTATCCACTGAGGCTCCGGGTGTCACCCACTGTAGCGACCCAGCACCGCCTCACCAGCCACATTTCCGGGGAAGAGTATATAGTTCATAAACACTTCATTGATTCTCGACTGTAATGGTCTAACGGTGAAGGCGTTCAAACCCGCTCAACCGCCCATCCCAATACTGTAGTACTTCGGTACCTCAGCCCTCCGCCGCGCCCCGCCCGAACGTTGCGGTGGCCGCCCACTCGTGCAGGTAACTCACGATGCTGGAACTTTGCGGCCCTAAGCACTGGAGATGACCCTTGAGGGAGGTTTCACTCTGCAGAGATCTCTCCCCCGTCGCGTGGCGGGTGGGAACATGTTAGTGCGGGGGGGTTTGGGATGGCAAGTGGATGAGATGGAGCAGCCAACTGTCTTTTTTTGCAATTTTTATCGATTGACAATTGAAATCAAACATCATTAAAAAACATTAATATGATCTCTCCTATGGTCAATCAGTCACTTGCCATCTTTTCATACTCATGCGACATCAAATTGTGGTGATTCGAACCCTCAAGTGCATCTCATACCTGGCAGACATGAAGCTATCACCACCCTCTATGCACCAAGGAATCTGCCCCTTAGTACACATACACACACGATCAGTAGCAAGTATAACCATAATACAAAGCAGTTGTTCATTCAATTCGTAAGTACTAAAACCCTCCGGGGGAATCAAAATGCATTTCCAATCGAGCCCATTCCAATCCATTCCTACCCATCTTTCTCCCATTTCCATTTCCATTTCCCTTTTCCTCGTCCCCAGTCCACATAACTCAAACAAGTGCCGCGAGGCAACATTGTATAAAGCAGTCGCTACGTTAATCTCCTATCACATCTCTCATTTTCCTCCTCCAACAGCCTCCTTCATACCCAGATCCCCCCGATACCACAATATTTACTACCTCCAACATTCCGCCTTCATGTAAATATAACAAGATACAGTACGAGTACTGCCTCCATCCTCCTCAAACATAGTCTGTAAGTAATTGTGGTCGTAATTTGCAGAAACCTTCACGGTCCGACCAAAAGAAATGTAAAGTCGTATACGTTCATTGACATCCTTGCCAATAATGCGAGAAGTGCCTTGAGAGATCCGAAAGTGATATCAAGAGCAAAGAGAGAAACAAGATGCAATAGTTTTCAGTCACACAGCTAAATCCTTCAAAGAAGGACAGAGAAGTATAATGCCAAAATGCGAGCCCCGAAGGACTATGGTATCGACTCGGGAGGGGAGAGAACGCCGATCGCCATGCACAGAATCGAACAATACAAAAGTTTATAGAGAGTGGTAGAAAGGAAGAAAATATTGCACAGCGCGCTGGCCACCGTCGCGAGAGACTTCCTAGATCATCTCGTTTCGGTTCAAGCCAGTCGATAAGTGCTTGTTTCGAGAATCAATTGGCGAACGCAAAACGTCAGGGTTGAATGACACTGGTGGGGGAGACTTCATCTGTCGAGGCATAGGAATGCTCTCGTAGGGAGCCTCGAAAGGAGGCGATCGGACATACTCCTTTCGACTGCGGCTGGCAGAACGGAGTCGCTCAGTGGCCTTGTGAATGCGGCCTGAGATGCTGCTGCTGTCTCCAATGCTTCGGCCTCGATTGTGGCTCCTGTGGGAAACTGGAGCCGGGGGGCTGGCCTCTGAAGCTTGGTCATTGCCAGATGATAAATCGTCGTCCATGACAATCTCAATCATGCCTGATGCAACGGCACCGGCCTGTTGATGTCGCTGGGCGTGTTGGAGAGGGGCAGGAGGCGGTGGAGGTGGTGAAGCCAAATGCCTGAGTTCCTTAAGAACAGGGGGCGCCGGAGGAGGGGGAGGGGGCATAGGGTCTTCGTGAGAGCGTCGTCTCTCACTAGGGACAACTTCTTCGATACGTCCAACACTGTTTTTGCGTGCAAAACGAGCGGGGCGCTGGCCAGGCTCATCGGGAATTGGGGCTGACATGCTACGAGGAATAGGAGGTCGCGCCGGTGGCTGGTAGACGGTGGATGGTAGCAGAGTGAGACTGGGCTCGGCGACTGGCTCCTCCCTCTCAGGCGACTGTTGAGGTGAGGTTTCTGGCGAGTATCGCTGAGTAAAGCCGGCTGGAATCGTAGGCACATCGGGTCTGGGGGTGCTTCCTGATTGATCATGGTTGCCCTCAATGATAAGTCTCATGGCTTTTGGGGTCGCTGGAAGTCCAATAACAGGTCCGTTGCGGGCGTACATGCTCCTTTGTGGTGGCTCAGTAGCACTGCGAGGTGGAATATCGTCAGGCAGGGGCTTGGGCTCAGCAGTCTCAACCGTAACCGCAAGAGCAGGAGAGAACTCGTTAGGATGAGGGATTGAGGGTGTTTGGGCACGCTTGGCCAGAGACTTGCGGCGCTCCTCGAGTTCCCGTGCAGCCTGTTCCTTCTTTCGCTGACGCTCGTCCTTCATTTGCTTGAGGTCACCAGCATGCTCAGTTGAGGCAGCTCTGCCGTGAACAGAGATAGAACCATCGAAATTGGCGACCTCAGAGTTGGCCCTTCGTCGATGCTCCGAAGCATCTTGCTTGGTCAACGCCGGTGAGCCAAGACCTCGGCTGCCACTGCGGCTGTGCTTGTTCCTGAACTCCTCTTGGGCAGCCATGGCTGCTCTGTAATCCTCTTCATCCTCAGAGCCCTGGTAATGGTGAATGGCAGCACTAAGAGGTAAGGGTGAAGAAGGAGAGCGCTGCGCAGAACTCTCCCGACCTTGACTTCGGCCACGGAGTGTAAGAGCTGGCGGGCGAGCGCGACCTTCTGGGCTCCTGCGGCGGCTTCCACGGCTTGAATTGCGGCTCTTTGGCTTGACAGTTGATCCGCTAACCTTGCGTACTGTGTTTGGCTCACCGACCTGGTCATGTCGTGGAGTGCTCAAGTTCAGCAAGTCCTCTGGAGACATGGGGATCGGGGAAGTAGGTGATCGTTTCGCCTTGGGCCAATTACGAGCGCTGACACGTCCACGTTCTTCGGAAGGTTCTCGGGAGCGTGTAGTTCGCTCTCGGCTTCCAGGACGACTGCGTGAAGCATCCCGAGTTCTTGAATGGCTACGCTGACGACTGCGCTGTCTCTTGGAGTAGTGGTTGGCAGCATCCAAGCTATGGATGTAATCTTCTCGGTTTCGCACAGCTTGATGACGAAGACTTCTTCCGGCGCTCGATGCAGAAGTGACAGAACTTGTCACAGAGGCAGGGCCCCTGCGGCGAGTTGGCCAGTGGTAGCGAGTAGAAGAAGTAACGGACTGCTCTGGAGATGTAATGTCGTCGTGAGCGGGCCCAGGATGAAGCTGTAGATTCACGCCCACAGGAATGCGGTCACGAGAGCCATTGCGATGGTTACGCGATGCTTGTTGCATCTTCAACATAGTGGCCTGGTCAGGTGGTGGTGGAAAGTCACCTTCACTTGGCTGGACAACGCGTTGAGCATGCTCTCGCATCATCATCGGGCTTGCAGTAGCAGCACGCTGCAATGCGGTACCCATCGTCATGTTGTCATTGCCAGATGGTGTTCGGGCATGACCGGATCGAGGCTCATAGTCATAAGACACAGCAGAGAGCTCAGCTGATCGAAGTGCCTCTCGGTTGAGGTCGGATGGAATCTCACCAATGGACGGCAAACGCCCACGTCCTCGAGCAGAGACTGGGGTATTGAATCTGCTATTGTTTGAGGGGCGAAGGAACGCTGTCGTGGCCTCGTTATTGGAGGCATGAGAGAAAGCGGGTGAGCCGGCAGAGTCAGCGATAGGGGTCACACCCGCGGCAATCGGAGTTTGACCACCGTCACCAGCAAAGAACTTTGACTTCTGTGTTTGATCACCAAATGAGGTGATGAGCTTGAGAGCAGAAGTCTTTGCGATGCTTCGTTGGGGGCCACGTTGAACACCGGGAGGTGAGAGAGGCGGGCTTAAGACCTCAGGAATACTAGGAGTCATAGCCTGGAAGTTAAGTTGCGCGGCGGATGGAGAAGTCCAAGGCTCAGTAGACTCCTGGTCGGTACAGGCAAAGCATCGGATTGCCAGCTGCTGCTGACCATGTTGAACCGCCCACTCTCCCCATTTCCTGATAATGGCAGCTTGGCGTTCCCAAACACTAGGGGCGGAGAGGCATGTGAGGATCAGTGCCTCCATGTAGCGCTTGTGAGAGATATAAACCTCAATAGCGTCATTGTGATCGCCCATACCAAGCATAATAGTAACTGCTGCGTGCACGTCGCCAGCCTCAAGTAGGCGCTGGACGTATGTATGGCCAAGCTTCTGTTGTGAGGTATGGCCGCCGATTCCACTCAAAGCCAACAACATCCAGTCAGAAGAAGTCATGTTCTCAAAGTTTGCGTTCATGATGTTAGGATCAATATCGCCAAGCCATTTGGCCAAAAGAATTCGGCTGGGAGATCCTTGGGGATGTCTGCTCATCTCATCCCTAATCAGATCTTCAACTTCTTTGTTCCATCCGAAGATGGTGTTGAGCATTTGACGGCGCAGATCATCATTGGTGAGACGAGCACTGTTGGCACCCATAGCATGCTTGTAAGGAATATCGCTAAGACGTGCCCGAGTAAACTTGAATAGGTCGTGAACTTTGTTGTCGTCAGGACTACGGGGAACTTCATTGCGTAGGCGAGAAGGTCTTCTTCGTGATCGGCTTGAGGCCATGGAAGGAACACTTGTAGTGCCAAGGGAGTATCCCATGGAATAAGTGTCTAAATCTCTCGTGTTACCATGAGCACTGTTGCCAATAGTTGATGACCTGATCGAGGTTCCAGCCGAGATATAGGTGTTTTCTGACAGTCCTCTTGACCTCATGGATCCGGGGTAACGGCCAGGGGTTTGAGACGACCCAGCTGAGGACTTCGATAAGGATGAAAGTCCACTCCGACTTGAGACAGGGCTAGCTGATTCGTAAGGCTCATTACCAGAGTCGTAAGCTTGGCGTCGAGTCAGGCGAGCAAATGGCGATAGGTGATCTTCGTCACTCTCGGAAATATTCATGTCCAGGGGAATAGAGCTCGTCTCAGACTCGGAGGCGATAGTGGTAGCCGAGGTCGCTGATCGATCACCAGTTTCTTCTGAGACTGGAGGCGAGGGTGGCAATAGGTTTGCTGGGTGTTGGACATTGGCGACCATGATGGCTGGGGAGTTCAGGTCGAATTGCTGCACGGTGTTATTGGGCCCAAGGGTGAACAACGTGGCACCTGGGCCATAGACGGCGAGGCCGCGAACAAGATCAAGAGTCGGGATGGGATCATGAGTGACGTGCTTTGTCCTAACATCCCATGACTGTGTTTGCCTGTGCATATGTTAGTTGATGATAGGGGTCATGCAGCTAAGCGCGCGCGTAGCCTAGGGCGTTTTATGGTGGTGGCAAGCTGCAAACTTACGAGTCGGAATACTGAATTATGCGACCGTTCTTGGACCATCCCATCCAGTTGGGTCCATCCATGGAGATCTCAGCCTTCCTAAGGTTTCGAACCACTTTTGCAGGGTCATCGGCGCTGTATTTCTTTGCCACGCTCCAGACTCGTAAGTCACCGTCACGCATCTGGACAGCAAGCATGTCCGACTTTTGCCGAGACGAAGAAGCGTGCCACGCGAGATTGACGATGGGTGACGGTCCTCTGGAAGTAGTAAGATTGTGTAGGATGGTGAAGCGCGGTTGCAAGGTTGCAACAAATAGAGAGCCATTTTGGTAACTGAGATTGTGTTAGTGAGATTTGAGTGAAAGCAGTTTAAGAAACGCACCCGATAGCAAAGGTCCGACAATCAGCTGATGGTGCCAATGCAGTCACAGCAATTTGATCAATAGTCCTTGAAGAAACGTGTTCGGATGTTGAAGGCTCAAACATGATGATACTTCCTTTTGTGTTGCCTTCAAATGGTCAGCCATGATCATGCGAAACTCATTCCAATAACTTACCAAAAGCCACATTGCCATTTTTCATCCATGCTGCGACAGTTAAATGATCATAACAGGCAAATCGAGAGATCTCGTCGCCTGTCATTAAATCCCACACAATTGCTGTTTGACCAGCATCGTAACTGACAACGAAGCGACCACCACCAGCCTCACTCTGATTATCGACCGCCAATAATTGAACCTCATCAGCGTGC
>JABEEQ010000954.1:0-12041 GCA_014824365.1 Fusarium sp. NRRL 66894 | reverse complement strand
TTGAGTTGTTTGGGTCTCTGAAGAAGGGTTTAGAAACCTACCAACATCTCTTCTGTTTTGTGCGACAAATAAGCGATCTATGATGGGCACTTTGCAAGGAATGTCGTCGAATTATAAATCGTCGCCAGAGAGGTGGATTATATGGTGATCATATCCTTTCTGTAAAGGAGAGATGGGATGACCGAGTGAGAGCTACAGTCTCTGTGGGCTTGATCTACCCTGAACCCCAGGAGGGACCTTTCAACCTTCTGGTCCAGTACCATATCCAAACATGTGATACGTTAGTGCCAGCGCTAGTCAAGCCCCATTTCTTTGATGCTGAATTGATTTTGAATACAGTAGATCCAATATTATCTTCAGTTGATCCGTTCTCTTCTTGTATGGTCGCTGAAAATTACCATATATACAGTAGTGGTCGAAATCGGTTGCCCATTCACATACTCTCTTTGATATTCAGCTCACGGACCATAGCAAGGTGTATATGTAGTGATTACTAGTGGACACTGTCCTCAATGTATAGCGACTGAGTGACGAAACTGTAATTTGCTGACGGCTAATGATAGTATATCCTTATGTCAGCTAGCCGTAAGTGGCCTCGTGCTATATGAGTGATTTTCGTATGTTGACACTACAGTACAGCGACGGCCGAAATCAGGGCCAACCCAGCTTTCTAAATGGAGTTTCTAAGCATGAGCCACATCATAAATTCAATTTTTTGGCTAAAGTCTCGCTAGTATGGTAACACCGTCGTATGCTTATAAGATTCATTGTCCTTAAAACCACAGCGCGGACAATAGCTCGGGGCATGGTTTGGACTGCTGAGGTCAGAAGAGCGGTAGCAATCAGGACACTCAAATCTTCTGGTTTCCGGTCTTCGTTTGCTGTACAGAAAGCAAGCAAGATCAAACCCAAAATCGCTGACTTTCCTCAATGATTCACAAAACCCTGTTTGACTCTTCAGGCTCTCAAAATTTTTGAAAGTAATTTCGACAATTGAATCCCCTTATATCCCCTTATCTTTCCTATCTCTCCTAGAAGTACTTTATTTTTATTTTTCTTATCTCTCTTTATTTCTATATTTAACCTTTCTTTATATCTTATTATCTCTTTTTTCCAAAATTATAATTTATAATAGCTTTAGTTCCTTTTTATTTTTCTTAGCTTATCTTTAAAGATTTCTAAGTTATATCTTCTTTTAAATAGCACTAGAGCAGAATAGCTTTCCATAGCCTAATATAACCCTATCCCAACCCTAAGAAGGGAAAAAACGCTGACATGCTACCCCTTCGATCCATGGTAGAGGATCAGTTGATGGAAGCCTTTTCGACGGCCGTCCCTTAGCCCTGGGGTTGACCCAGCTATGAGATTTACTACAATGCTCCTGCATTGCTTGCAGCTGGCGGACGTTGAAGCTATTGCATAGTCGGCATTTCAGTACATCAAGCTTTGGTGGGGCAAGACAAGGGATAGGCTCGGTTGTCGATGGTGGATACTGCAGCTGGGGTAGCTCAGTCCGGCTTCGTAGTACGCCAGGTATCTTTCGGATTTCTCCAACCAGTCGCCGCCGAGTTTCCAGGTCTATATTAGCATGCCTTTAGGAAAGATGTGTGGCCGTTTCGCCTGCTAAACATGCGTACTGACAGGTCTGGCACACGATGAGTCGATACTCTGGAAGAAGAACAAAGGGATATATAGGGTTGGAACGGCCCGGCTCTGCGAAAAGATTGCTTGCCATGGCTTGACCCGTCGGGAGGTTTTGATTCTCGAATACGGTCTGCACAATGTCTCGAAGCACAAAAGGTTGAAGTCTGAGCAGGAGCTTTACGCGGTACGTTCTGTGTATGGTCAGAATTCGACGTGTAACCCTGGTCCAATCACAGACCAGAGTCGACCCCCAGCAAAACTCAAGGCTACCCCGCGACTAGTGATTTTAGTACAGTGGGCGGACAAAAGTCCCGACACATTTCGGATCCACCCAACCTCCTCGATTGAAGACAGCCATTTCACTGTGCAATTGAATGGGCAATATTTATTCAATTATGATAAAATGTATATCAATCTGTAGGGAATTGGAAGGAGATTCCAGAGATACAACTTAATACTTGGTGTAGTAGCCATTTGCGTTCCAACACGCGTTGAGTCGGTCAGGCATCGATTTTATCACGTTTTTGACTACTTCATCTTCGACCTCTGACCATAACTCTTCTGCAGCTTCAATAAGCCGGGCCATAGCTGCAGCTGACTTTGGATAAGCAGCAATTTCAGGATATGTCTCGCATATCCGTTTTTTCAGGACTTTCCAAAGGTTCTCAATGGGATTGAGGTCAGGGCTGTACGGAGGCCAGTCCGTAAGAGACCCTCCGTGTCTTCTAGCCCAAGGAAGCAGCCATTCCTGAACTATCTTGGCTTTGAAGGTACGGGCGTTGTCGTGCTGGAAAGTCTCTCCTTCCTCGACCAGTCCGGGAAGATAGGACTGTAAACAGGCCAAAATACGTCGGCCTGTTACGCCTCCCCTCTCAGACTGAGGATCTCCCTCAAGAGGGACGATCCGGGACGGTTTATCATAGTTAATTGCACCAAAGAACATCTGTGAGTGTCTGGCAGGTCGTCTGTGAGGTTGGACCTTATCTCTGTGAAGTCTCTCGCCCTGTGGTGTTGTCAGAAGAAGCTTTTGAAATAGAAGTCCCTAGACTAACGGCAGAGTAAAATGACCACTTGGTATAATCGCCGTCTGTACGGTCGATTGAGACCTCGTCAGAAAACCACCAACTGTACCAAAATGACTCGTCTTCATGACGGTATTTATCACAGAAAGCTTTTCTCAATTGAGCACTTTCATCGCTGAGAAACGGGCGTCGAAGTGCGAGCTTATGTTGTATCCCCGTCTTGAGAAGCCACCGACGAATTGTCGGTCTTGAGCAGGTCAATCGCGCCCCTTGCTTGATTTCTTTATATGAAATAAAAGCGTCGTTTTTAATGAGTATTTTAATATGCGTTTTATCTATATCCGATAACGCTGGTGGCCTTCCAGAGCGAGGAAGATCTTTTGCAGACTGTTGGTGTCGATACCGTCGAATGACTCCGTAGATCGCATGACGACTCAACCCCTCTTTGTCTGCGATATCCTTGACACGAACGCCTGATTCATACATCCTTATAAACCTTGTTCTCTTATGAGGAGAATGATATGTCTTTTGCCTAATTCTGGGCATTTTTATCTATTGAAATAACGCGATGAAGTTATGGTGTTGATGTTGGTGTTTTGTTGAAAGCGGGGTCGGACCCCGGATGTGTCGGGACTTTTGTTCATCCACTGTAGGCCCCGTTGAACTGAAACAAGTTAGCGTGGGTGGTCAAGATGCAAACTGGTGCTGCAAAGGGACCAATAGACCCTTTTTGTGCAGGGACTCAGCTGTCTGCACCACGGCGCTCTTCTCCATCAGATTACCGCATGGGCCTTGTCAGTGTACTGACCCAAAAGCATGGCGTGGAATTATTGGTTCGGTGAGTTTGCCAACCTTGTCAGCGTTTTGTCTCTATGGTGAGCTGAGAGCCCCCGGGGACAGAAAACACGAGACTCGCCGTAGTGAAGGAAGACATGACCAAATCAGTGAGGGGTAGCTGAAAGTGTGTCGCTTACCCCGCACACACTATCAATATGCAGTCGTACTAGGGCAGACCGGCCCGCTCTGCGCTGATCGCTTAGAACCAACTCGCGTTATCTATTCACATGTTACTGCATTGAAGCTGTTGGTAGTAACCGAGCTTCCTGTTTTGCCTCACACAATACGAAGACCCATGAGTTGCTTGTCTACCGCAGCAGCCAAGGCGGATAAAACCGGCAAGATGCGGTATTTTCTCAACCAAGGTTGCCGGAAATGCATTCACTGATTGCTGCCTGATACTCAAACCTGCAGCAACACCAAAACAGTCATGCACGTTGTCAACCCTGTATATGATGCGACGTGGTCTCTTGTTGCGTCCTTTTCTGGAGGACCTAGTTGAGAAACCCCCGCTTCTCGACGGTCCAGGCTTTAGGCCCCGACGCTGATCCGCATGTGGAATTGAGGTTGTTGACCTGGGACACTTTCGCTCCATCTGGTCGCGTGGGCTGTTACTTAACTCATCGTCATGTTCGTGCATCATTAGAAACCCCAATTGAGAGTTCCTGGAGCTTAGAGAAGGATATTGAAGAGTGAACACGGTAGCTGAACCAGTCATTTTTATAGAATTACGTAAAAGAAAGCTACAATTGACTAAAACTCCACGCCCACTTTCGTGACTAAATTCTTCACAGCGCCAAAGAACTCGACAAGGCCCATGGTCCACCAAGATCTCCTCTTCCAGCCTTCCTCAATAGGTAGTCTCTCATCCTCAAAGATAGCCCTGACGTACTTGACAGGAATTGTCTTTCCATCCCCAAAGCAGCCCATCATCAATGCGATCTGGCCGCAGTTGACCTGATGCTCAGCTGGTCCATAGACCAACTCTGGGTTATCCTTAAGCTGCTGCTGGATGCGGGCCTTGATGAACCTTCCAAGGCCATCGATAGTAAGGGTCTCACCATCAAAGGAGTACTCCAACATCTCCTCAATTAAATCTTGTTGAGGATCGTTGTTTCCCTGCCTTTGAGCAATATCCCGACGGGACAGAGAAATGTCGTGCTCAATGGCACCGTGGGAAGCGAGGTCCACAAGATTGAGATACTTCTTCCCATCGCTGATCTGGTTGGCATTCCAGCAGCCAAAGTAGTCAAAGAAGGAGTAAGGGTTCTTGATGAGAGACCAGATCCTCTGCCAGGTGCTGACGGGTTTCTTCATGTATGCCTTGGCTGGGTTATGGTACTCGAAGTAGGTTGGGATGGCAAAGACGGAGCCGAGAAGAGAGCTCATGCCGACGTGTCTCATCGAAGCATTGAGATCGTCCATGTAGATTTTGCGTCCGCTGCGTTCAATGTAGCCATGGTTGGCGAGAGCGTTGACGACGGGACAAGGACTTCTGCTGGCGTTTGGGGGAGCCTTTGCGTATTCTCCGACGGCGAGTGAGGGAGACATTGTGATGGATTGGTCAAAAAGGACTTGATGAGATGGAAGTCTAAGAAAGTCGAGGTGAAATTGAAGTTTGGCGTACGAATTAGATTGGTAAACAGCAGATCGAGGTGGGAGCCGCGATGGTTGTAACAACCAGAGGTATTATGCAGTGATGAAGGGATTGGGGAGGTACTGTGTAGGTCTCCATCATCCATTCACCAATGGTCGCGATGCACTTCGTATTGGCTAGTTTCCAATGACCCCGGAATCGGGCACACCAACTCAGACAGAGTCTGAGACATTGGGGTCGAGATGAGAATATGGATGTGCAAAAGATAACAGAGCCTATTCCCTAGACAGTTAAGCATGTGAAGATTGCATTACTGCGTACGGTCTGTAGCTTGCTGGTTTGGGCATCCTGTTCATTCAGCTTGGTCAACTAAGGTGAGCTGAACACCCTCCTCGCATAGCTTGGTGCAGGGGTTCTTCCTAAAGCCCCGCCTCAGTCTGAAAAGCAAATATCCGAATGGCAGGTTACCAGGCAACAATACCGTCTTGGCAGGCTTTGGCATGGCATTCTAGACAATTGCGCATGTCTCAGCCAGCCGCAGTAGCTCGCGTGACATGGCGATTTGATGAACTTTGAAGCACTGGAAAAGGCTGCACAACAGACTTGCGAAGTGTAACGGGCCCCACATAGTATGCATATTTCAGCTATTGCGACTGTGTACGCCTGCACTGCGGTAAAAAGCTGATTACAGGAGGTCACCGTAAAACTGACCCAGACTTTCTGGGATGTGACTACTTCAGGACTAGCGCTTATACTCTGGTCTACTTTTGAGGTACATCTCTTTTGCGGCCAAAAGTGGGCTTATGCGCCAATTTCGTGGCCTAAAGCTGACATTTTATCTGCGTCAGAGGTAAATGCTTGTACCTAAAAGCCCCCACCATATTTGTAAGAAAGAGAATGTTGTCGCAAAGGGGAAAATGCCCATGCACTATACTGTATCAACAGCCGGTCGAACCGTCACACTCCCTGCATGCGTGGATGCTCAGCTCCAAACTTTGTCTCACAGTAGTCTGAGCATTTCCCTTTTGGTCTCCCCAGGGTACCATTCCGGACCCTTTAGGGATTTAGCCAGCCGCAACGGGCCGTGTCGAGGGCTGAGTGGATAAAATTGGAAGTGGCTGTAGCGGGAATGTGATAAAGCTACGCTACCGGATCAACGGCCAGGATATCCGCTCTCTTGCATGCATATTCAGCTCCAAACTTTGTCTCGAAATAATCCGATTAAGATCGTTTTAGTCTTTGCAACGTAGCATTCTGAACCATTTGTGATATGCTAGAGCGTGAATGCAAGAGTCCAATAGCGGCTTTTTAGACAATGTCAGAATGACGAATGAGAAACGTTGGGATGTCAGCCACGCCACACGCAAGCTTCATCAGCTCGACCCTTTAGCCGGAATTGGACCAGAAACGTAATCGATAGAGACTTCTTGGCGTCGCGGACGCCGCGGCATGGATAATGATGTCCGAGATTGGGCGCTGATAGGGCGGAGTGCGCGAGCCAAGGTTTGCTTTATCATATTTCTGAAGAGTTGCAGTCTCAACTGTTACTCAGTGCCCCGCCCCGAGATGCGATAATAGGCTCCAGGCTGCACCATCTCATACGAAATCTCGTCAACTCAGGCTATCGCTTCACAGTGCTTCACCCCTTTTCCTGAGCACTCATCACCTAATTACCCTGAGTGCAAACCAACCATCTCTGTCTCCCAATTCCTGGTCTCTCATCATCCCTCACCAACCTCGCAGACCTGCTGAGGCCCTCCCATAATGAACGGTCACGTGTCAGAGAATGGCCACGCCTCGGGAGATCCCGCTCCTATGAGCAAGCAGGATGAGGATCTGATGCAACTCACCCTACAGCTCAGAAACAAGAAAGAAATGGACGAGAAATACGCAAAATTTCACGGAGACAAGCTCATCGGCGTTGGTAAAACCCAATCATGTTTCAAGTTCTGCTACTGACGCGCATAGGACCCAATTGTTCCCAAAGTTGGCCTGTGGGAAGACATTAAGACTGTCTTCTCCAAACCCAGTAACTGGCCAGCTCTGAAGCGCACCGCCGATGGATTTATCAAGGGCACTGGACTTGACGTAAGTTGTGTGAAATATGTTGAGATCTATTGCTGACACTGAGTATAGGGACAAAGCCTTGCAACCATTGCAGGCAGTCTTTCCGACTACAGCGTCCAACGCCAGAAGCTCATCGATGACCAGGTCAAGGACAAGTATGACAAGATGTTGCACCGTAAGTTCTTTTTCTCTTGAACAACTGCTATTGAAGCTAATGTGACGTTCCTCAGCGCCTTTGACATACCTCGGTGATGCCTTTCAGTACCGAACTGCCGATGGCAAGTTCAACAGCGCCATCAACCCCCATCTTGGTCAAGCTGGTGCTCCATACGCCAAGACAGTCCCCTCCAAGACAGCACCTCTCGGCGCACTCCCTGATCCTTCCGACCTCTTTGACAAGTTGATGGCACGGGAGGAAGGTGGTCGACAGAGCCAGTCTGGCCTGTCTGCCATGCTTATCTATCATGCAACCATCATCATCCATGATATCTTCAGAACCAACGACAACGACAAGAATATCTCTGATAGCTCGTCTTACCTCGACTTGTCGCCTCTCTATGGATATACCAACGAGATGCAACGCAAGATTCGAGATGACAAGTACAAGCTTGGTCTTTTGAAGCCTGATACGTTTGGTGAGGACCGACTACTTCGGCAGCCACCTGGTGTCTGCATCATGCTGGTTATGTATAATCGATATCATAACTATGCTGCAAGACAACTTCTCCGGATCAATGAGAATGGTCGTTTCAGAGTTCCCGCCATGTACGGGAAGACCAAGCTTGTCTCTTTAATCATGGAGCATCTTCCTGACAAGGACCAGTATGGTCAGAAGCAGGCACTGGATGCACATACTCAGAAATTATGCAAAGATTATGAGTATTATTGGAGGCAAGCCCGCGATGAAAGGCCTGGAGATGCACCATACGCTCCCCCAAAGATGCCCAATGAGACTGCTAAAGAGAAGGAGGATCGGGAGGAGGCCGAGAAAAAGAGGCACGACGCTCTGGAGGAGATTGAGAAGTTCAACAAGTCGAAGCTGAACAAAGACTTGGAAGATACGGCGAAGGCTCTCAAACTTCTTCTCGAGAATAAGACGCTGAAGCTCAAAAAGGACGATCCCCAAGCAGGCAAGGATTTTGAAGCTGCATGCGATGCGTTCGAGGATGCTTGGGAAGCAGCTTGGAACAAGCAAGACGATGACCTCTTCAACACCGCTCGACTTATCACTTGTGGCATGTACATCCAGGTCTCAGTCCACGACTACTTGAGAGCGTTGATGGGCTTCCATCAGTTCGACACGAACTTCACTCTTGATCCACGCGCCGACTTTGATCAGAAGAAGACGAGCCGTGGCATTGGCAACCAAGTCACGGTCGAGTTCAATCTTCTCTACCGCTTCCACTGTGCCATCTCACGCAAAGATGAAGCATACACTGAGGAGTTTATGAAGAAAGTCTTGCACTTCAAGGATCCAAGCAATACATCTCTTCCTGAATTTCTTGGAACCATGGCTGCGGTCAAGCAGAAGGCTGCAGAGGACCACAAGTATGGTAAGAGGGAGCCCGAGCCATGGGAGGTCACCTTTGGTATACCTGATGAAAAACCCGCAGCACCTACCAATGGAAATGGGTCATCAGACAACAGTTCAGACAGTGGCATAGCTTTGAACGGTGCTGCCTCCAACATCGGCCCAGAGAAAATCACCAAGTCCAAGCATTTCACACGCAATGCCATCACCAATCTGTTTGACGACAATCAGATGCTTGAGGAGCTTACTTCAGCCATGGATGATCCTATCTCCAACTTTGGTCCTCGTAATGTTCCCAAGTGCCTCAAGCCTGTTGAGATCATGGGCATTCTTCAAGCTCGTCGATGGGAGTGTGGAACTTTAAATGACTTCAGAGACTTCTTTGGCTTGCCCAGACACGAGTCGTTTCAGAGCGTTACAAAGAATGTAGAGATCCAGAATGCACTCCGAGATCTCTATGAGCATCCTGACAAGATTGAGCTGTATCCCGGTATCTTCTGTGAGTCCGACGAGTACATGGGGTTGGATCCAGGTCCTAGCGAGTCAAGCTCTGCTCTTTGGTCTGCCATCTTCTCAGATGCTATCACCCTTGTTCGATCTGATCGATTCTACACTGTCGATTGGAACACCAACTCTTTGACATCTTGGGGCATGAAAGAAGTCACTCCCAACAACGAGGTCTGCAAAAGTTCGGTCTTCCATCGACTACTTCAACGAGCTTTCCCAGGATGGTTCCGCCCCAACACCATCCGCTTCTTCCATCCTTTCTACACAGCCAAGCAGAATGCCATCTACGCTGAGGCTCAGGGTTATAGTGACTGGTTCAAAGAAACAGTTGATGGTGCAAAGCCCGTTGTTGCTGCCCAAGTTCAGAAGCCTGACAAACCGTGGTACCTCAGCACGTACGACGATATCGAGGTTGTCTTGAAGTCTAAGAACTTCCGCAACCCTGCGTACCACAAGGCAAACCTTCCTCAAGTAGTACGAGACGTGTTGGAACCGGTTCCTGAGAAGCAGCCCTCTACTACCTACTCATCCACGATTGATAAGTATGTCGAGAGCGTGGACGCAGACTTGAAGGACTATCTTGATCACGAGATGAGAGAAATTGTCAAGAGAGAGTCAATCTCTATGACGAACTCGACATTCCAGATCGATGCTACTCGAGAGTGAGTTCCCTTCAGCGCCTTTAACTCCAAACCCAGCTGACCACTTGATAGTTTTGCCATTCCCGTCGTCACTCGATACGTTGCCAACTTCCTCGGCTTTGGCAACAAGCTCTTCAAGACTCCAACTGAAGCCAAGGACACATACAGCGAGAATGAGATTTATCAGCACATCACAAACTGCCATATCTTCCTCTCATATAACGCCGACGAGACCAAGTGGTTGCAGCGTCGTGAGGCTTTCAAGACGTCTATGAAGAAGCTCATCGAGCTTGCCCAGAAGGGAACCATTTGGGAGGCCGGACAGTGGGCCATCACAAGAGCATTGTTTGGTAAGAAGGAGACCAATGCTATGCATGACCTTGGAGTATTTGTCGCAAAGCAGGTCTTGGATTATGAGAAGGACCAGAGCAAAGCAGCTGCTATTCTTCTTCTCATCTGTCTCGACTTTGCTTATAACGCAGTCGTTTCGGTAAGTTACTCCAATGCTCGCTTCGTATAAGAGATACTAACTACTACAAGTTCACTGCTACCTTGGACGGCTACATGAGGGATCTTTATGCAGCGGCTGATGGCCGTCCGCCCCTTACTATGGAACCCCGTAATCACCAAGATCCAAAATGGATCCAAGTTCAAAAGTGTGTCTTCAGTGACAAGCCAGACGCGGAGGTGGAGCTTGAACAGATGGTCCAGAACATGGCTCGAATCACTGTTCGACAACCCATTTTGCGTAGAGCTTGGGAGGCAGGCGAGGTTATCTTCCCTAAAATCAATGGTGGAAAGGCAAAGACGGTCCCGAAAGGACAGGCCATTATCCTCGATCTTGTAAGTTGATCCTCCTAGCAGCTCATTAAGCTTGTATACTAACTAGGTCCAACAGGCCAAGGCTGGTGAAGCAGTCAAAGAAGATCCAGATAAGCAACAGGTCTTGTTGTCTCAGCTCAGCGTCGCCGACAAGTTCGGAGTCTTCGCACCGCGACGCGTTGCCACTCTCTCTTTGACGTCGATGATTAAGTTCGTCGCCCAGATGAAGAATCCTCGTCGTGGCCATGATGCGCAGGGCGAGCTCAAGAAGATCAACCTTGATTACACCCCCGAAGGCTACACCAACTACATGGCCTCCGGGCGAGTCAGTTGGATCGAGCAGCAAGTCAAGAAGCTGGACGACGACAAAGAGGCCCATGAGATCTTCAACCATGACGTCCTGGGGCCTGAGACTGATACTTACCTCACACCAACATGGGATGAGTATGTGCCCTTCCCCATGACGTGGAAGATTCGCTTCGATGGATTTGGTGAGTCCGACTACAAGGATGGCGCCAACCCTTACGGTAGAGTCAAGACAACTCCGACTCTTCCTGATTACTGTCCGCCGTGGTATCAGCCGCAAGGTCCGAGCACTGAAGGTGGAGCGTTTGGTTCTACTGTCTGTGTCTGTGCTGCGGAAGCTGATGTGGAGACTGAGCTTGACGAGGAGGGTGAAGAGATTCATAAGCCTCATTGTCCTTGTGTTGGCGGCTCAAAGAAGAAGTTTGGGCCTATGACTGCTCAGTTGTCGACTGGATGTGGGTTGAGTGATAACTGTGTTCATAAGTAGTACTCTTGATAGTTTTTCTTAGTAGTAATAATTTGTTTTGTTACTGAGCCCTTCTCTATTGACCATGTTGACTGAAAGCAACACTCAGTTGTTTGTTTCGTTATCTGCGTATGAACTCGTGGCTAACTTTGCGCTACTACTAGATAACTATTACAGTAACAGCAGAGATAGTGTTCGTTGTGTAAAAGTTCAAGAGTGCCTCACATGCGGAAGCTCGGTGGCAGACAGCCTGAAGCCTCGGTAATACTGAGCTATCTAAACTGTCTTCAGTAATGCAGCCGCATTGTCACCGAGAAGCAGATTTCCATACTTCACCTGCTATCACCGGGCGAATCCACTCCGTATTCAGTCCTCAATTTATTCGTAAGTACAGTCTTCATACCTTGGTCGATGATGTTTTTGTCAAACATCCTTGTGATAAGGGTCTTTTTAACAAGCGGTGAATTAATGAGTGCTGAAGCGCGGCTATTCCTGGGGATCTCTGACGGAGATTACGCTGCAGCGCTTGATAGGATTCCTCGGAGGCCGTGAAGTTTATTTGTCGCACTTAGCGTGCTTGAAGGGTTAAAGTAAAATGTGT
>JABEEQ010000953.1:0-12646 GCA_014824365.1 Fusarium sp. NRRL 66894 | reverse complement strand
GTTTACCAGAGGTTGGACACTCCAAGAGCTCATCGCACCGGGCAAGGTCATTTTCTACGGACGAAACTGGCAGCGACTGGGTAGTAGAGCTGAACTCAAAGAAGATATAAAGCGTGTCACTGGGATCAGTTATGAGCTTCTCGACGCAACACATCACATGGCGGAGATCAGGAAAAGCCAGCTCGGTGAATTTTCAGTCGCCCAGAAGATGTTTTGGGCTGCTGGACGCGAAACGACAAGGCCTGAAGACATCGCCTATTGCTTGCTGGGTATATTCGATATAAATATGCCTTTACTCTATGGCGAAGGTCAAGTCAAAGCTTTCAAGCGCTTACAAGAGGAGGTTATGAAATCTACTGATGACGAGTCAATCTACGCTTGGCGGCAGCCTCGGTATCGGGTCGAAGGGAAAACATATTGGAGCCTTCTTGCAAACAGCCCTTCAGCTTTTGATCTCGGCCAGACCTCGAAAGATCTTAATGGTCTAGTGCCTAAGAGATCCAAATACCTATCTCTTAGATCAGGAAGCTCGTTGTCTATGACGAACCGTGGGCTGGATTTAGAGCTTCCATTAACGCCTTTCCCAATCGATACATCAGGGACCATTTTCCTAGCCTTCTTGAACTGCGAGTTTCGAAGGGGTCAAACATCGATCAACCCGGCTATCCTCCTTCAAAGGGCAGCGTGGGACAGAGACTCACATTTTGTACGAATTCGACCAGACATATTAGCGTTGTCCATGATGAACAGCATCATTCTTCCTGACGAACTCTTGAATATGATACGAAGTGGTCAAAATGATGTTTTGCAGGAGGCCGTTCCGCGACAGATCTTCGTACCACATAATACCCCGGACCTAAGATATCTGAAGGGTGTGATTTTTCGTCCGGAGATAAAAGGCCCTGTAAAGGAGAGTAGGATGGCTGTCAGAGTGCGCTCACGATCACCAACATGGCAATATTTTGTCGATGCTCGAAGAGGTCCCTCCACCACGCCAGAATCATATGAGATTAACTTTGACCTAGCACCTGGCCCTTCACTTGGATCATTACAAGAACCACTAGTTCTGGGAGCATTGGAGCTTGACCTAGGCAGCTCAGATTCCAAGCAGTGCCTGGTTATAGGACTAGAGCCTTTGCCCCCAAACCCTTTTCAAACGATGCCTCTTTACTTCTTACCATGGTACGCGTTTGAAGAACAGACTTGGATTGCAAAGCAGGACTTTTCAAGAGTTTTGGATAAGGCACAGCGAAGGCTGGAATGGAGAGTACCAGATATAGTGAAGGCTAAAATTGGAATCGAAAGCAGGTATTCGAGCTTATTCTATAGCTTGACTCTGGAGATTGAGAGTAACCGGAAAAGCAATACCTGGTTTTGAGGACATAGACAGACTTGGTTCGAGACTTTTCTCTTGTTACTATTGTACAGGAACGTTTGTCATTTCCAGCTTAGTATGAACTGCTTCTGGCACCTCGAGCGGCCTCTCCTCGAATATCAGGCCCATATTCAGCAGTTCTCCGTCAGTGATACCTGGTCGCTCATCAATCACCCTCTTCAACTCACGTGCCTTATCCGTGACATCCTCAATCTCTACAATCCATTCGTTCACCCACTGCTCACTCAACGCCCCTGGTATACCAATTTGAATACTCCTATATGGCAACACCTCCAGCCTCGGTGTCCGCTCCGGGTCCCACTGAATTCTCGCATCGACCGTCTTCTCACGCTTCTCGCCAGAGTTGAGCTTGTGAGCGTGACTTGATAACACACCTCGCTCAAGGAGGTTGATGAAGTGCTCGTGTTTCATTCGCAAAGCCAAGATGCGGGATTGGCCAGGGTCTTTATAAGAGTATCCGGCGCGGTACATCATCCATGCCCAGCTGGGCTTGATCCACGTCATTCGACCTGGCTTGAAATCCGGGGACGCATTGAGCTTCTGGGTGTCTACAGCGGCTTTGGCAATGGATTCCTTGTAGGCTTGGTACACTGTTATAGTGGTGTCATTGTAACAGGCGCGGATTTGGCGGTAGGGAGCGGTTGAAAGTGCGGTTGACATTATGGAGAGGACGATTGAGGTCGATGATGTTTGTTTAATGACGGTAAGACATCCTACGGTGGCCGTCCCAAGCATAAAAAAAATCTTGGCTTTATATCTATCACATATTGCATACACCAACGTCTTACTCTGGTGACTCTTTCGGTGAAAGGATTGGTGGTTGCTCAGCTCTCAGCTGATTGACACAAGCGTCCTCGGAATGACAAACCAGTATAGTTGGTTACAGCAACTAATTTTGCTACTTCATTCTTCATAGCTGGAATGGCCGAGTGGTCTAAGGCGGTGGTTTTAAGTTAAATCTATTTAACACCACTCTCGAAAGAGGCGGGAGTTCAAACCTCCCTTCCAGCAATTTAGCTTTTGCTCCTTTTTACTCTTTGGAATACATCTGACCCTCTTGCCTCTAATTCCATCCTTGTCTTTTTTTTTTTCCTTCTTATTGAGACTGCAGGCTTAGGAAGTTGTGGTCAATATCGTCGGGTCGCAGCTTGTCCGAAGGATTTGGAACTTACACTGCAGCATATCCCCTGTAACTATCGCGACGTCACAGCTAAGCCCCCCTGTAAACACACTGTAACCAAGCTCCTGCAAGAAGGACCAATTGCCCCACTCCTTGGAGCTCCAAGAAGTGTGCGCCTGACCAAAAGCTGAGGCACTGGTTGCTGGAAGGAAGCCTAGCTTGGAGGATGGAGAATGAGGGGTCCTGCCATGTGCTCCATCCAGCTTGTTGTTGCTACTGTCCTGTGCCTGGGCTCTAACTACAGGCATCCATTGCTGAACTCCAAGTATTCGAAAACGCTGACCCGACAACATCTCCAAATAACAATAACCCCGTGGTAGTTGTTGATCACCTGCGAAGCGATTCGGTACCAGCAAGCCCTAAACTTTAATCAACCTTATCGACATTGACGACCACCGCTCACCGAATACCCACGATACAGCTTTAGGCTTCAGCCTCGTAGGACAGCGAATGGGCACTATCTTTTGTCTTACACGAGTCAACCTTTCGTCTTGAACCCGATCCCCAAAAACAGCTACCTCGCCGTCGAATCTTCAGAAGCTTTGCATGTCTCCGCCGGAGCAATCTACATCTTCATCCAGCCAGCCGGTCTTAGACGAGACGCTGTCTAGCAAACCCAATGTTGAGTTGACGTCTGCTCAGGACCCTGTGGTAGGGAAGCCTGGAAACACAGATAACCATGGCCACGGATCGAACTCAGGGGACAATACTGGAAAGGAGGATAATTTGATTGACTTTGGTGACCAGCCAGGTGACGTTCCGTCACACGAACATGAGGCTGACGCCGAGCAAGGTCCCTCGGAAACGGTCAAGGGAAAGCAAGCTGCCGATGATCAACAGGCTCCAAGCGGTTACTTGAACACTCACGCCTCAACAGCGGCCAAAATCAAGCCTATTGCATTACCTTCGTCGAACGATGCTACCACGCAATACCTCACCGCCGAACCGTCCACTTATGTTGACCCCACGCCTGCGACCCCAACAACCTCTCAGCCGCCTTCGCGGACCCCTTCAAATGCTGCACGCTCCCATGTCTCTGGAGATTCTACTCCTCCGAAATCAGATGCAGAATTTGACGAGAGACGATATGTAAGCGAAGATGAGCACGAAGGCGGTTCACAGTCCGAAATTCAAAGCATCATGGAGCAGTTCAGCGAGTTTGGTGGTGGTCCTGGCGAAGAAGAAGTCATGAGTCCCAGACTGGAGATTGCTTCGCCGATGCTAGGTCATCCCGTTCAACATCCTCCTCGAAAGTCCAGTCTGGAACCTCTTGTGCCTACGCTCTCTGGTCAGATGCAGGGCCTACACATCTCCACGAGTTCCCCTCCCTCTGAAACTCCAAACAACACTGGTGTTGAGGATCTGGGACCACCTGTTCCACCCAAGGATGGTGTTCATGGAACACCTCCGCGTCCTAAAATAGAGCGGAACATGAGCGTTGCTTCTCCTGGCTCACCAGCGCAGTCACACCGGCCTCCTCCTCCTGAGCCAGAGCCAGAGCCTACTCAACCCTTTGATTTCCACCGGTTCCTCGAGCAATTGCGAAACAAGAAGGCAGATCCTGTGGCAAGGTACCTCAAGTCTTTCCTCTCTGAGTTTGGCAAACGACAATGGATGGTTCATGAGCAGGTCAAGATTATAGGAGATTTTCTAGCCTTTATTGCCAACAAGATGGCACAATGCGAGGTCTGGAGGGATGTATCTGACGCCGAGTTCGATAACGCTCGTGAGGGGATGGAAAAGCTGGTCATGAACAGACTGTATACTCAGACATTTTCGCCTGCAATCCAAGCGCCCAAACCTATTCCTGGGGCTAAGCCGAAGCGCAAGGGCGGTGATATTCCTCTTGGTCCCGGCAGACGAGGCCAACACCAAGAAGATGTTGAGAGAGATGATATTGTTAGGCAGAAAATGAGCATTTATGGCTGGGTGAGGGAAGAACATTTGGACATCCCGCCAGTCGGTGACAGTGGACGTCGGTTTTTGAAACTTGCCCAGCAAGGTCAGTTCAAGGTTACAGCCTGTCAGTATTTACTAACCTGATCCAGAGTTGCTCAAAATAAAATCCTACAGGGCACCGCGAGACAAGATCATTTGTGTGTTGAACTGTTGCAAGGTGATCTTTGGTAAGACAGCTGAAAAGTTACAATTGTATTAATCATATTGACGGCTGATAGGTTTATTAAAGCATAACAAGTCTGATTCCTCAGCTGACTCCTTCATGCCCCTGCTTATTTATGTTGTTCTGCAATCAAATCCCGAGCACCTAGTGTCTAATGTGCAATACATCTTGCGCTTCAGAAACCAGGAAAAGCTCGGGGGTGAAGCAGGCTACTACTTGTCCTCGTTGGTATGTTAGTTCGCTCTGGAAGTAGTCAAAATTTAACACATTATAGATGGGTGCTGTTCAGTTCATTGAAAACATGGACAGAACTACTCTAACCATTACTGATGAGGAGTTTGAGAAGCATGTGGAACAGGCCGTCTCAGCCATTGCTGAAAAGCATGCTCAATCACCGCCAGTCACCCAACAGCCAGTATTCAACGAGAAGTCTGGGCCACTTCCTGGAGAAACTTCTGCTCGTCCTTCTCTTGATGGACCACGCACTTCAACTTCGAATGACGAGTATACGGGCGAAGAGAAGGCTGCCATCACTGGTCTTCTCAAGACTATACAAAAGCCTCTTTCCAGCATTGGGAGAATGTTTTCTGACGATCCTGGCCCTTCCATGGATGCTGGGCCAAGTAGTGCGCCTCGGACACCAGCGCCTCCTGAGCGTCTCAGCCGTGAGGAGCCTCGCGAACATCAGCAGCCACCTTCAAAACATGCCTTATCTGCTGAAGAGGCTGCCGCACGGCAGGCGAGCGCTGAAGCAGCCGAGGCTCAGCGACTTTCCCGTGCAGAGCATGCAAATGTCGTCGAAACATTAGCAGGCATGTTTCCTGACCTGGACAAGGATGTTATAAGTGATGTGGTTTACGAGAAGGAGGGCAGGTAAGTGATCCTGAAATCGTTGTCTTTTGGGCTGAGGTTGACGTGATTTTATAGGGTCGGCCTGGCTGTTGATGCGTGTCTCGCTCTTTCAACATAATGCAACTGGGGGAGTAGATAATTGCTGGAGCCAAGAACGTACCTCTGCGCTCCTTTTAATTGGTCTTGAGGCATCGCGGTGCGATTTAGGTTATGACAACCACCATGGTTTCCACTGGCAGCAGGATAGAACAGAAATACCATCATCTTTTTGTTTCAATATGGTCCGGATTTTCACCGCGTGCATGTTAGCTGCCCACAGAAAATCTCGCCGAGCTTAAAAGGATCAGCGCCAACCATTATGCATGCCACGTTGCAGCCGCAATAACACCTTATCTCAGATTTCGTCGATCACATTTCCCAGCATCCGGGAAACTTGATGTTCCTGGCAGAATTTCTGTGCCTTAAGATCGACATCAACAGTTCCTGTACCAGAGCTAAGCTACCTAATCCAAGCTTCTACTTCGTTCACGTTTCGAAAATTCCACGCCAATGAGTTATTTTTGAGATTGTTGAGTACATTGTATGAAATAATTGCTTGTGCACGCGGCTCATTCTCTTATAGGCTCAAATGCCTGCTCCTCTTTGATTTGAACGATCCTTCATCCCAGTAGGGCAAAAAGCACGGTCTAATCCTAACGACATTGACTCAGACCGTTTCATATTTCTCACGTACAAACTTATGTGATCATTGGATTTGAGTCATATCACCGACTCACTGAGCCTCCTACGCTTAAAAGAAGAGAATGCTCCTCGAAACCTCTCAGTCTCTTCTTTGGAAATTGACTATCTAGGACATACTTCATCATGCCTCGAAAGCTCGTCACAGTCCGCCACGTTTCGGCCATAACAGCCATCCCACGGGCAGACCGCATTGTAGCTGCCACCGTCGACGGTTGGACATGCGTTGTTCCCGTCAATGTCTTTCAAGCGGGGGGTCGCGGTGTATACTTTGAAATAGACTCGCTTCTACCGGCTTCAGACCCGCGATTTGCTCCTCTGGCGCCGAAGATCATCGGGCCGGACGGCCCCACTTCCGCACCGGATATCCGGGTTCAGACTATTCAGATTCGGGGCGTGTTGTCGCAGGGGCTCTTGTTGCCTTTGGCCGATTTTCCGGAAATAGTTGCTAAACTGGATGGTATTCCGCCCGATAAGCTGCGGGACATCGGGTTTGAGGATATCCTCAACGTGGGAAAGTTTGAGAAACCCACCATGTCACTTCCACAGACTTCAGCATCAGACACACCGCTGCCTGAATATCCTGACTTCATACCACGAACAAACCAGGAGCGCGTGCAGAACCTCACAGATATATTCATTGAACATGGCACTAAGATTTTCGAAGAGTCGACCAAGATGGACGGCTCATCCATGACAGTCTTTTACCTCGACGATGCCAACCCTCTTGCTAGCACACTCCCGAACGAGACGAGACATGACGGAGTGGCAGTTTGCTCGCGGAATCGTATTCTGATAGAGAACCATCCACGAAGCCCGCCTCTCTTTTACACTACCGCGCGAGCACTCAATCTCCACGAGACGTTGCCTAAGATTGGGCGCAACATAGCTCTTCAGGGTGAACTTTGCGGGTCAAGCATACAGAGTAATTTTGAAGGATTTCCCAAGGGCACGCATTGCTTTTTCCTGTTTGCAGTGTATGACATTGATGAGCAGCGATACCTACCACCACGAGACGTGTACGAGACGTGGGCACCACGACTGGGCGTTAGGCACGTGCCTGTACATGGATATAGACCCCTGAATGAGATGGGTTCCCAGGTTACAGATCTGGTTAATCGGGCGGAAGGAAGGGGAATCAATGGGCAAAAGAGGGAGGGAATTGTGTTTAAGCGCGAGGATGGACAGTTTAGCTTCAAGGCGATATCCAACTCTTACCTGCTCACACACGGAGAGTAATGGAGAATATGGGGGAAAGCGGTGTTATTCTGCATCAAATTTACGAAGGATACAATTGAGAGTGTTGTTTGCATAGTTAAAAGGTTCTATTGACAAAAATGAATGATTTGATGCGCTTCCGTGGTAAACAAAGTCTTTCGCTGTAAACCTCGAGTACTTCCGTACTCCGTCCCCAAAATGTAAATGAGAGATACCCAGGCTTCGAGTATCTTTGCTTGTACAAGCAGCCAAAGATCGTATCTAATAGATAAGAGCCAGAGTGCGGGCGTTATTTGTACGAGCATACCCAAATGTGCTAGGTAAATTGCATTATGGGCTGTGAGATTCAACCGTTGCCAGCTGTTCCTCAAAACCCTCTATATCCGCCTCCATTTCCATACCCATATGTTTGTTGCTTGTTGAGAGGGCTGTAGCCCGTATCCCCAGAGTCGTATCTTCCCATGCCCACTGGACTTGGGTCTCGGTTGGTCCACGCTACAGGTGCGGCGTTGTCCATCAGATACTGAGAGTCGTTGTTGTGATCCATGGTGGTTAGGTTTCGTTGCATAGGGGGGCTCGAAGACAGGTAGTTTGGTGGTGGTTGTTGATATCCTGACTCAGCGTCCCTGTATTGGTCAGGGGATATGGATCGGCCCGAGCCCTTTTCTTGAGGAGCGGGCATGGCGAACATTGAGATGTTGTTGTTGTCCTTGCGATCAAGGAGCAGAGAGTTGCGGGCATCCAGAGGGGTGAGAGTGTCCATATCACGCTTGGCTTTCTCTGCAAGATCTGTCAGTATATGTTTCACTGGTTTATGGTTTTCACATCAACTTACCCATCTCCTTTCTTCGCTTGCGGTGGGGGTTCTCCTTGACGAGAACGTTGATCGCGTTCCAAATGATGAGGATTACCAAGAGACCAGTCAGGGCAGACTGGACGGCGATGAGGACTACACCAGCAATTGTCTTGCTGTCTTGGGGGATCTTGAGCTCATGAACAAAGACAAGAATGAGAGCAACAGACAGGACACGGACAGTCTGGATGGCGATGCCAATGATGTTGCTGGACTTTCGCTCGAAAGGTCGAGTCCAGACAAGGAGACACAGGAAAATGGATTCAACAACAAGCTGAGCAATAGTCTGAGCCATGCCATTACCATCACCAACAGCAAGAGTGCAGCCCTTGGCAAAGAGATAGACAATGGTGGGAATGAAGATCCACCAGTAGTCTTTCTTATAGGACTCATAGAAAAGAGAGTACTTGACCCAAATCTCCTTGTCATTGTACAAGGCGTCAGCGCTGCCCTCGGTACTCTTCAGTCTCCTGACCGTGCTGAAGATTTTCCATGTGAACCAGCCGAGAATAGCTGTGAAGATTGCGAGCGTGACACCAGCTAATAGCTGTGCGACCCATGAGTCGCCCACTGTGAACTGAAACACACAGTACAATACCCAGATGCCGTAAAGCACGAGAATTAGGTGGGTGATGGTTCGAGCAATGGATCCCCAGTAATGCTCACGGAAACCGGCTAAAGATTGCGGAAAGCTGCCAAATAGAGCCCAGAACTCGAGGATAGCTTTGACGAGAAGAATACTGACAATGATGGTCGCGATGATGATGGCGACGACGAGCAGGACTGTCATGAAAGTATTGGACTTGGGCACACTATACTGCTGAACATAGGCCGAGATTCCAGAAACTGAGAGAGTCTGGTTCTTGAGGCTTTGCCCACCTTCACTCTCTGACGCATCGCCCACTGAAGTCTCAACGCCACGAATGGCCAGGTTGGCCAAGGACTCAAAGGTGTTGAAAGCGCGCTTAACCTTGTACGAGTGGTCCTCGGGAGGGCTGGTAGAGTTATCGGAGAAGACTAGGGTAGCATTTCTGAGCACGTCGAAGCTGTCGTTTGTGAGATCACCTCCGGTCATGTTACGGAAGGTATCGATAGACTTCTGCAGAGACTCCCATGGAATGATACCAGCTGAGAAGCCAAAGTTCTTGACAAAGCTGCGGTAAACAGGGGGGTAGTCGACTGAAAGCATGCCGTTCATGGCCATGCCCTGGAACCATCCAAGAGTCTCGGCAAAGCTGGGACTAGGAGCACCACCATGTCCAGCACCTGCAGTACCACTAAGAGCGGACGAAGCTGCGGATGCACCTGAGACGAGAAGGGCGGCGCCAACAACACCGACAGAGAGATAAGTGACAGCGGGAACCGAAGCCGTCTTTCCATTACCGACCTGAGCCTGGAAACACGCAACTTGCTCTTCAGGATTGTCGACTGACACGAGTCGGAGAGTTGCTTGAGCTGAGATATCAGGGACCTGAAAAGCAATGGAGGGAACTTTATTGGCCCACTCCGAGTCTATCTTTTGGTTTCCAGCGGCAGCGAAATGCTTGTCGGGAAGAGGGCAGAGCTGTGGGATGGGAGTATCTTTACTGCAGGGGTTGATTGAGTTTTCGTAGACCTTGCGGCCATATGCGTTGACTTCGAGGATGGCAGAGACATTTCGCTGCTTGTCACTGGTACCCGCAACATCAAAAGTGACAGTTTGTTTGTCGTTGTCGTAACTAATGTCCAACTTGTCGATGCTAATACCGGGCTCTGAACCGCAATCAGCAACACCGGATGTCTTGAGAATGTTGTCACCAAGAACCCCGGTGACGAGGGTCGCGGCCGTTACAGCCACCTTCCAGGCACTCCAGTTAGAGTGAACTCGGGTCATATTGAGTGTATGTCGTGCAAGAAAATACTACAGAAATACGGGAAATTCGTGGCTCGTTCGGAATTGATCGAGGAATCGGCTTGAAGAAGTTTCTGTCGTGATAGGTATGTCGATATCCAAAGAAGGAAGGGATATAGAGTAGGAAAGATCGAGGAATAGTTGGAATTCGTTTGACGGAAGAAGACTTTAAGGAATGGTATCAAGAGACGATGAATGAAAGATGAAGATAGAGAAACAATTTGGAAAGAGATCAATGAATGTCAGAGATCAAGAAGATATCTCAAAGGTGTCGGCAAAGCAGTGCAAGCACGCGCACAGAAGTAGGCCGAGGATCAACCTGGAAAGAAGAGAAGATAAGGGGCAACGAATTGCCTGAAAACCCGTGAATGTCCAACGTGCCGGCGTTAAAGTCGTTCGGGGGTGTTTCGTATCGTGAGACCAGAGTCTTTTTGGGAGACGTAATGAGGTCGTCGTCGAGTCTAATTTTGGTGGTTGTTCGTAGTTGGTTTGGTGTTTTCTGTCTATGTGACGCTGAAATGAGAGGCTAATAGTCGACAATGCCGCAAAGGAAGCAGCATGTCCTTGTTCGGACGGCAAAATCAGATAGCTGACAAAACAATAGAGAGTGTAAGAGAGTGGGAAAGAAAAAAACAAAGACGCTTCTTGTTTATTTGAGATTATAATGCAACAAATAGAGAGATATGAGACGATGAGAGTAGGAAGAGGGAGAAGAGGGAAGGAATAGAACAAAGTCAACAGGGAGATGAGTACAGCAAAAGGCAAAGATGCGAGTAAAAAAAGAGGAGAAAGCCCCAAGAGGAGAAAGGATGGACGAGACGAGCAAGGAAGCCAAGGAGATGCAAGGTTTGGAGTGGACAAGAAGGGGGTGACGAAGTTGAAGCGACGCCCTGGGCCTCACGGCTTCCAGATGGTATTGGGGGAGAAAGTGCTCTACAGAGCCTCACGCCAGGAGTCTCTCCAACTCTTTAGCGTCCAGGGTCCCCTCCAATGTCCCCAAATCACAATTCTCAGTGGGCAATCTGAATCATCCATGAGACGGATCCCATCCACTTCCTCTTCCATCGAACCACACGCCAAAAAGAAGTTGAACCCCTGAGACCGCCCATCCCAGATCCCACACCCGTCTATGCCAGGGGCCAGGGGCTTTTTAGTGGTCCGCTGGAAGCTTAGTGGATGAGGTTTATTTCAGTGGTGTTGGCCATCCAATCACGGACAATTAACGGAGGCCAAGCTTGTTGCTGCAGGGGTTTCCCTCGCGGGTGGGTGACCAGTCTCGGGCCAAGCTAACGTCAACCCCAGCTTCTTCTGAAACCAGCCAGTTGAGGTCGAAAAACTTGGTTGAGAACAGGTTCGGTCCAGTATGTTTTGTGTACGAGAATGCGTGTGAATATGCATTCATCGTGTGTCTAGAAGCAAATCGTTTAATGAAGGGTTTTCATGGCTCTTTGGGCAGTTGTTGGGCTGAATTGCTGAGGTTGGAAGCTGAGAACTAATAATAGAGATACTATCTCCACCATCGTCAGCCTCCTGTACACATACACAAACTTACACTACGGACACATAACACAAATGCTACTATCGATCGATAAATCTCTCCCACTGTCTCGCTACTCAGCTGACGAAGATCGATCGTCCACCAGTCTGGAGCCAATATTTGCACAAGCAACAACCAAAGTGGAACCTTGGGTTCTTCTGGCCAGGATTTATGAACCATCCCATATCATGACTGTCCAAGCTTCACATACTCACTTTGCACAAGTCTGTACAGAGTGCAAGGAATGGCCTGCGTTCTGCGAACCTTAACAATCCATCGCTTCACCCTTCATCCGCTCGATTCTGCAGGTGTAACTTTCCACACAAATCACGTCCCAGAGTGTCCCACAGCTAAGGGACCCTATGTTTTATGTGTCGACTAACACACGACCCAAAACTCAATCGTCTCACAAAATGTCACCACTAACTCAGGTCACACAAAGAAGAAAGGTTACACAATCTTGAATTCATGATCGTCGTCACTAATTCACAAGTTCAAAAACGGTGACTTTTAGCAAGAAGCATTGACCTCAATCTGCCACTCCATGGATCTTTGATGAGCCACCAATATAGCCTCCCCAGCGCAATCACCGCCAAGTTATTACAATTCTATACCATAGATAGAAACAGATTCCCATACCCTAACAAGCCTAACTCATCGTTCTCCTGCCGAGCCTAGAATGTTCACGCGACCAGGCCATTGCAAATCTCGGTAATCCGAGTATCCCAGCTACTAGCATTAAATCCCTGGCGATGGCAATTGCTTCCCATGAAGCTGCGCAAGAACTTAAATTAAGAGAGAAACCAAAGATAAGACAATCATGCTCATTGAGGAACAGTAAAGAGCGGTAAATTGAATT
>JABEEQ010000950.1:0-15206 GCA_014824365.1 Fusarium sp. NRRL 66894 | reverse complement strand
TTTTTTTTTTTTTTTTCCTTTTTCGGAGTTACGTTTTGGTTCCACCCGTGATGCCCGAGAAACCGAAGGATCTCGTTCTACTTTCCTTTTTGGGAGTCATCTGTTGGTTCCAGCCGTGATACCCGGGATTAGTTTCGTGAGAACTTATGGGTGTCTACAAATACATCGTTGCTGCAAGAGAGCTCGTGTCTACTTTGCACAAGGAAACATTTAGAGGAGAGAACAGAAATTGGTAGTGGACTGGCTCTTGACCTTGTATCACTGATGTATTTGCTACTGGGTTTCGCAGCACATCTACTAGGATCATCACGCAACTCTGACATTTGAGGCGGAGAAGAGTAGACCTATCAGAGGGTAACTGGGACGTTGGCCAGCCGATGCCCATGCATGAATTCTGTGGGACGTGGGGGCTTTCATTGCCATGCTTTTATCAGATTGATAAGATCGTCCACCTCACTCGGGCGTATAGCCCGATTCAAACTCGAAACAACACGTACCATAAGAAATAACCGCCCAACATTTGCATATCAAGGCGGGCTCTCCAATAGCCATGCGACCTCAACTACGTTTACCAATTTTATGGAATGGTTGGGTCCTGATGAACAATGTCATTTCAACCGGCATCGGCGTGCCCATGGTAATTATGACAGTTACAACCAAGGGGGTCCTTTTCAAGGTTATTTCCCTCAATGTTCCATAAGGAGGTGATGCAAGCTTTAAATAATTATGCATGGAAGTGATGTGAAGATCTGGCGCGATTTTGACTCCTTCAGCTTTGCTACAAAAAAATTAAAAAATTACAATAAAAAAATCATTCAATTATCTCGTTTTGATTTCCTATTCTATTCTCTGAGAAAGATGACACCATCAATCATACGTGGTGAACAACCTGCTGGGACACCTCCAGCCACGAAAGTGCCAGCACTGGATATCCTCGATCATTACTTGGCTACCCCCGCGGAAGAGTGTAAAGGTTTCACCGAGAAAATAAATCTACCGTACTGTTTTAAAACTTCCAACGAGGCCAAATTTATTGAGTCTTATGCTCGATTTGTGTCGGGCTGTACTGGTGCAGACGAGGTCGCTTTCATCCTTGCCCGGGGTTCGGAGTCTGAGACATCATTGTCCTCCATTTCAGTTGTCTCTGCCGTGATTCATCATGGAACTCTGCAAGCGGGTGAATCTCTCGTGCCCAGCTGGGATGAATTGGATCTGTCGTTCTGCCAGGAAGACGAGATACAATTCGCCCTGGACTTGCGCACATCCAATCCTGGGGACGACCCCACGCTAGAAAGACAAGATGTGAGAGCTACTTAGTCTTTTTGTTGTTTGTTCTGCGTTAGGCTGACCTTACGGTAGTTGTTCGTCCTCCATATTCGACCAAGCGCGGCAGCAAACACGGTTACTATCCATATCTCCTACCCTTCTGAACGCATCCCTGAACAAGCGGCCACGCAACTTCTCAGAGTCTTCATTTCACAAATTGTCCCTGGCATTGAATTTGGTGATCACCTTGGCCCCCAGTCTTCTGTTGTCAACCACCCCCCTCTGCTAGAACCACCTCCTCGATTCAGCAGTGATTGGGATATTGCCACTGGAGCGACTCATCTACATGCTGGCTTTGAGTATTGGGCTTTCAAAACTCCAAACTCTCCCGCTGTAGATTTCGTCTTGTCCCTCTCGAACTCGAAGGAGCCCGCGCAGCATCAAGTCTTGAGCTATGGTATACTCAATAACGCCGCTAATTATTTGGCCTCCCACCTGGTCGGCCTGGTATCTCAAGATACAATTACAGCAGATCAATGTGTTCTCCCAGTCTACATGTCAACTTCCCCTGAGCTGTATATCTCCTACCTTGCCATTCTCAAAGCCGGCTTCGCATTCTCCCCGCTACCCATGGAAGCTCCCCTTGAACGGGTACGAGAGCTCATCCAGGACATATCACCTCCTGTTGTGCTCGGTATCGGTGAGAAGCCAGACTCATGGGCCGATCAAGGTATCCAGGCGACCTGGATTGATGTTAGTCGGATGTCTAGATGGACAACTCTGTCAAATCTAGACACGTCGGTTACGAATGCAGAGTGCAATTTTCAGCCACGGCCAATTTCCAGCTGTCAGTTGGCGTATTTGCTTTTCACCAGCGGATCGACTGGCAAACCCAAGGGAGTTCAAGTATCTCATTCAGCAGCAGCCTGCTCGATTGGGTCACACTCAACAGCTATTGTTCTTCCAGAACCACAAAATGGCAGTTTCCGCTGGTTTCAGTTTGCAGCGCCCACCTTTGATCCATCCATCATGGAAATCTTTGTTACCTTGAGCAACGGAGGAACGCTATGCGCCGCACCGCGGAACCTGACTTTAACAGACCTGGAAGGGACCATCAACGAAGCACGGGCAACCATCATGATGGCTACGCCTAGCTTAGCTGCGTTGTTACGACCATCTCGCCTCCAGACACTGAAGTCCCTATGGTGTATGGGTGAAAAGCTGAATCGAACTGTGATCGATAACTTTGGCCTTCGATCACCAGATACTACTTATACCCTAGCCAATTTCTACGGACCGACTGAAGCTGCCATTAACTGCACATTTATGGCACCGGTCAAGTACTCAGTTCGGGGGTCAATCATCGGTGAAGCTCTTCCAACATGTTCTATGTTTATTCTGGATCATAGGAGCCAAGTACCCAAAGTGATGCCGACTGGATTTGTCGGAGAGCTTGCCATAGGGGGTCCTCAAGTAAGCAAAGGGTACATGCATCAACCTGAAGAGACGGCCAAGGCTTATATCTCAAGCATGGAGTACGGTCGGCTGTATCGAACTGGTGATATGGCGCGTATTGTTTGGGATGAGTCTGGCAGACAGCTTATCGAGTTTCTTGGACGAATCAGCTCTGATCAAGTCAAACTGAGCGGCCGTCGTGTCGAACTGGGCGAGATCGAGTCGGTTCTTGCCACTGTACATGGAGTGACTGAGTTGGTCGTTGCAGTCTCCAAATCGAGTGGTGATCGGGAGGGAAGTGAGCAGATTGTTGCCTGCATCGTGACGAGGACGCAGTCATCAGATGAAAGGCAGGTTATTGTTGACAGCTGCTCTCGCAACAGTGACAAGTTTTTACCCGCCTACATGCGACCTTCAAGGTACATCTTCCTTGATAGTCTGCCGCGATCCAGCTCTGGCAAAGTCGATCGCAAGAGAGTATACTCCGAGATATCGCAATCGAACAGATACCATACGTTCATTCCCTCAAGCGAGTCTCAGGATCTGTCCACTACCTACGACGAGCTTGATTCATACGACAAGCCATTGCAGACCTATACTCCGACTGTTCTCATGGAAGCGCTATGCGAGACGGTTGCCGAAGTAAGCTCTACTATTAGTCCAGAAACATCACTAACCTCGCTTGGTTTGGAAAGCCTCGGAGCAGTGCGACTCCTCCAGAAGTTGCGAGATCACTCTATCAACGGCCTGGAAGTTGGAGACGTCCTCCAATCTAGAACTATTGGAGCTTTGGCAGCCAAAGTTAGGCTCGCCTCTCAGACTGAAGGCTCGAGCTCAAAGAGTACTATCGATGAAGCACAACTTCGGAAGAGTCTTGATTCATTCGCCAAAAGAAACTTATCGGGTTGTGCCAAGAGGCTTGGATTACGTGAGGACCAGATTCAGTCGGTGCTACCAACTACAGCGACACAGTCAGGAATGCTTGCCAGCTTCTTGCGAGGTTCAAATGACACAACTGGTTCTACCCCGGCATATATCTACCATTCAGTCATGCCTGTTTGTGATGGCGTTGACATCGAAAGGTTGAAAAGCTCCTGGGACAATGTGATGAGTAACTACGACTCTTTCAGGACAGTATTTTGTCATTTGGATGACAACATGTCTCCTTTCGCTCAGTGTATTCTCAAACCAGGAGGTGATTCTGTCAAACCCACCTGGAGCACGTATAGCGCTGGCCTGGCATACGGCGATTACGATCTCGCTCTTGAGCAGGCCTGTCAAAATGCCGAAGCCAAAATTGATATTGGCATGAATCCTTCGCATATTTCGCTCGTCTCCTCCGCAAGCAAGTGTACTATTGTACTGAGCATGTTCCATGGTATATTTGATGGTGGTTCTCTTGAAATCCTCCTGCAAGATGTCACCGATGCTTACCAAGGCAGGCCTGTGCGAACGCGCACATCCTTGGAGCACATTGTGCATCGCCATTTCTCGGCCAACTTTGAGGCAGCTGCGCGATTCTGGAACAAACATCTAGAAGGGCATTCGCCAGTTGCATTCCCATCTCTCACTCCGTATCAACCTGGTTCAAGCTCCAAAACTCAGATGGTCGAGGTCAACTCTCACATTGGGAACAGCGAACTGAAAAAGGCATCCAAGAGTATGGGCGCCACGCCTGTCTCTGTCCTTCAAGCGGCGTGGGCTTCAATTCTTCTGGCTTATTCTGGAACACCAGAACAAGATGTTGTGATCGGAAGCGTAGTGTCAGGGAGACTGGATCCGCGAACTGAGAACTGCATCGGTCCAACGTTCACCACCGTCCCCATTCGCCTTAGACTGGAGGACGAACAACTCAATGGGGTTGAGTGGACCAACCGCTCCGTTACAGAGTCTCTTGTAGCATCAAATGCTGCATCACTCTCACACCTTCAACCTCGCCTTGGCTCAGTAGTCACAGCAGACGGCCGCCTTCATTACGATACACTTCTGGCTTACCAGGACTTCAACACTGAGTCTGCATCTGAGGGGCTCTGGACTTCCATTCACCACCCTGCCATGGTGAATGACTTTGCGGTCATGGTGGAAACCTGGCCAGGAAAGGACTCGAGTCTGACACTCAGGGCAACTTTCAATGATTCATACTTGGAATACGACGCTGCTGAGCTAATGCTCCGCGAAATGAGTCTCATCATCACTCGCATCCTAAGTCAACCAGAGGAGAGCTTCTTGGGAAACCGTTTTGTTGGTGATTTGTCACTAAGATTCTGTCTTGATCAAGTCGTATCCCAAGAGTTTCCACCCAATGCCCTCATTCACTCTCAGTTCGAAGCTCACGCAAAGTCGGATCCTGACGACCATGCTCTACTTTTTAGAGGCAATCTCTTCGACGGAGATAGTCCAGCCAATATCTGCTGGACTTATGCAGAGCTGAATGCTAAAGCTCAGTCCCTTGCAAACTTCATGGTATCTCACTTTGGACCATTGTCAGGGACCATTGTTCCTATACACATCGAGAAGAGCCCCGCGCTATATGTGGCCATCTTAGGTACTCTGAAGGCTGGTGGCGCTTGGTGCCCTATCGATGTGTACTCTCCATCCCAACGTCGCTGCGACCTTATTGACCGAACTGAAGCACAGTTGGTTTTGACCTCATCTCGCGACTGCATTGGGATGGAGGCAGCCCTACCGAACGGCGTGATGACAGTCGATGTGTTCCCTTTCACACAAGAATCTGATTATGATATGGATGTCCAAGCTAGCGACTCACCTATGACTGACCCAGCCAAAACGGCATATATGATCTGGACCAGTGGTACAACTGGTATGCCCAAGGGTGTACCCATTAGCCATTCGTCTGCTTTTGCAAGCATCAATTCTTTGATCGAAGCAATTCCCGGAACGAGAGATGGACAGCCCGTTCGATGCCTCCAATTCTCCCAACCTACATTCGACGTCTCTATTCAGGACCTATTTTTCACATGGAGCTCTGGCGGGTTGTTAATTTCGGCGCCTCGAGACGTGATGCTTGGTTCATTTGCGGAGCTCGCAAACGTGACCGGCGCGACTCATGCTCACCTTACGCCTACGTTCTCTGCTGGTCTGCAGAGGAGTAGTTGCAAGACTCTACAGACCATCGCTATGATTGGCGAGAAGCTCCCACAGCCTGTCGCTGACGACTGGGGACAGAACATGAGAGCCTTCAACACATATGGTCCGGCCGAGGCAACAATCGTTTCTACCCTTCGCGAGTTTGGAAACGAACAAAATCAAGTCAAGAGCGGAAATATTGGCTGGCCTTTGAAATCCGTCTCCGTATTTGTCACACGAGACAGGAAGTTCGTCATGAAGCATGCCGTCGGAGAACTGGCACTGGGTGGCCCTCAATTGTCTCCTGGCTATCTAAAGCAACCCGAGACAAACAAAGCAAAATACGTGTGGAACGAGGAAGTCAACCAGATTCTCTATTACACTGGAGACCTAGTCCGTATGCTTTCAGACGGTTCGTTGGAATACATCAATCGAGCAGACGACCTTGTTAAACTTGGCGGTATTCGTGTTGAACTCAGTGAAATCAGCTTCTCTCTACGCCACTGTCACCCATTGGTCGAATCCATCGAAACCATGGTTCTCAAGCATCCTTACAGACCAAACGAAGCTGTTGTGGCTTTCATCGCTGCCCCACAAGCTGTCGAGCCTAGCCAACAAGTACAGACCATCCTCTTGAACGACACTGCGATTGGCATTGCTCGCTCTGCTATCAGGGAGGCATCTGTCACTCTCCCAGGTCATATGATTCCGTCTACCTTTGTCGTTGTTCCGAGCATCCCCAAAACGCAGTCAGCCAAAGCCGATCGACGTGCGCTTCAGGCTCTGTACACGAGCTTGGACGTGGACGGCTGGGAGGCAGCTTGCCATACTCGGGATGAGAATTACGAAGCACCAAGTGATGAGATTGATAGTGATTTGAAGAAGAGCGTCATCTGTAACATTTCATCCCTGTCTAGCGTCCCGGTAACTTCTTTCACCGAGTTGAGCAGGCTTCGCGGTTTGGGCATCGACTCCATTAGAGCCATTCGCCTTGCCTCACGCCTAAACGAAGCGGGTTACCGCATCTCCGTTGTTGATGTCCTACAATGCGAAACTGTCAAAGACCTGATCCTTTTGGCTGGTTCATGGTCGGAGGCTTGGCAGGCGGAGGATTTGTTTGATCTCGAGCAGTTCAATCGGGAATGGCACCGAGACGTGTCGGCCTTGGTTTCGGGGAGCTTCTTCGTTTGCCCCGCAAGGGCCATTCAAGAGAGTTTCCTTAGCGAGACACTGACAACTTCGGAGATGTATTGGAGCCATCACTCCTTCAGACTTCACTCAGACATAGACATTGGAAAACTCAAGCAGGCGTGGGACACTGTCTGTCAGAACAACGAGGCGCTTCGGATTGGTTTCCTTCCAGTTGCAGCCACTCAGAAGGAGGGTTTTAGCCACAGAGATTATTTCGGCGTCTTACAAATCATTTATGAGCAACACGAGGTTGACTGGAAGTACATTGAATGCACAAACAAGAGTTATCGACAAGACTTGCACCAGAGAATTGTCGCACTCCTGAACGAGCATCAATCAAGTTATTTCCAGCATCCGCCGTGGGCTGTCACCATCATGGACAATGACGGAGAGAAAACCATGGTTTTCTCTGTCCATCACGTCTTACACGACGGCCAGTCACTTGGGTACATCACCAGTGATGTCTGCTGTGCATACGGCGCTGAGGTGCCCAGCAGGCCTCAACTCCGGAACGTTCTGCCTCTCGTGCTCCCCAGCAACAAAGCGTGTCTCGATGCTCAGAATTTCTGGGAACCAGAACTTGCTGAGTATGCAAAACTTGAAGCCCCTTCATGGCCGGACCTCACAGGGGAGAGAACCACGCCTGGACAAGCAATGGACCGCAATTTCATCACCGAGACAGTTCGACTTTCATTTCCTGTCTCGCAATTAGAAGCAAAGGTTGCTGGACTCGGTGTTTCATCCATCGCATCTGTTGTGCGAGCGGTCTTTGGACTTGTGCTGTTGAGTTACCTGGGAAGCCCCGGCGTCGTATTTGCAGAGACACTATCGGATCGTGTGTTGGATGCAGATGTCGATCGTACCATCGGACCTCTCGTTTCAGTTGTACCCGTACCATTCAACTCAAATGGCACCGTGAGAGAAGTTTTAGCAGAACAGCATCGCTTGTCCACAAATGCAAGAAAGTGCCGCCATATCCACGCACGAGTCATCCGCAAGCTCCTGAACAAGAAACGAGGCGAGTGTCTGTATCCCGGCGTATTTACATTCCACTCCAGCAACGAGGTGGATCTTATGGCTGCCTCTGCTGGAACTGTCTGGGATCCGAAGCCAGATGACTTTGGGTTGGCTGTTGAGCATCCCATGGCTTTGAACGTGTATCAGGATCCTGATGGTATAGTCATCCTTCAAGCATCGTCGCTGGACACGATTATGAGTTCTGAGCAACTGGCCATCTTGGCCCACCAGATCGATGCCTTAGTTGGCGCCATGCTCTGTAATCCAGATGTGCCTCTAAAGTCTCTTCCTAGCTTGATCAGAAAGTCTTTAATATCCGTCTCAGCCCCTAACTCAAGCGATGCTGTGAAGGAATCATCAAATCTGAGTCCTGTACGCTGGATCGAGATCAACGCTGAACAGCACCCCACGTGGACAGCAGTCGAAGAGGCATTGTCAATCACCGAAGCTGGAGTTGAGAAGCTCTGTATGAACTATGGTCAGCTCAACTCTGCTGCAAATCAAGTTGCAGCCTATCTCGACCACTACAAGATCAAGAATCGGACGGTTGCTCTGTGCTCTCGCCGAAACCTTGCCTCTTATCCGGTACTTGTTGGAATTATCAAATCTGGGAATGCTTATCTTCCGATTGACGAAGGACTTCCTGATGATCGCAAGGCGTTTCTGATCGATGATGGCGATGCTCCTGTAGTATTCACTGAAACAGCTTTTGCCTCAAGCTTTCGACATAGATCGCGCCAATGCCGGACCATATGCATTGACGAGCCATCATTCCAGCAAGAGTTACTAGGATTTCCGTCCGAGAATAAGACCTATGAAGCCGATCCTCACGATACTGCATACATTCTTTACACTTCTGGGTCGACCGGCAAGCCCAAGGGCGTCATGATAACTCGAGGTAATCTGTCTTCTTTCATCGAGTCTCTATCTGAGTTCGTTTGCAAGATTGCGCCAGCTACTCTGGACCTTGGTGGCAAGGGTCGCTGGTTAGGCCAGGCCAGTCGAGCTTTTGATCCTCATATAGCCGAGATGTTCTTCCCGTGGCGCCACGGCATGGCAACATCCACTGGCGCACGTTCACTATTGATGGACGATTTCAGATTGACACTTACCAAGTTGGAGATCACCCATGCCGGTTTTGTCCCGTCTTTGCTTGATCAGGCTGACATCCGTCCCCGGGACTGCCCTAGCTTAAGACTCTTGAGTGTCGGTGGAGAGAAAATCTCCCAAAGGGTATTGGATACATGGGGCTGCGCAAGTCAGGTGGCCGTCATGAATGCCTATGGACCTACCGAGCTGACAGTTGGATGTTCATTCGCACTGGTCAATGAACATTCGACCTTGCGCAACATTGGGCTTCCCTTGACATCCTGTGCTTGTCATGTTCTTCTTCCCGACAGCCTCGACTATGCTCTCCGTGGGCAGACAGGGGAGCTTTGCTTCACGGGGGACCTTGTTGGGAAAGGATACTTGAACAGGCCTGATACCAAAGGGTTTGCCACCGGACCTGGTGGTGAGAAAATGTACCGGACGGGTGATATCGGAAGAATCATGCCAGATGGCAGTATCGAGTACCTTGGGCGTGGCGATGATCAAACCAAGATCCGTGGCCAACGACTCGAGTTGGGCGAGGTTTCTGAGGTTTTGAGGACGTCTTCCAGAGACCCTATTGACGTTGTCACTATCATTGCCAAGCATCCTGGACTCGCACGCAACCAGCTTGTCTCATTCATCGCCCGCTTAGGGGCGCACCGATGTAGTTCGAAGGACATCCCGTCAGTCATCTCAGATGATATTTACACATTGGGCAAGTATATACAAAGCGCGTGTCGCCGAAAACTGCCCAGTTATATGGTCCCAGATATTGTTCTTCCTGTCAACTACATACCCTTTGCTGCCATGTCAGGCAAGGTAAACAGCAATCTACTGCAGGAGCTGTTTGCAAGTATGCCCCTGCCTCAAGTTCTTGGCGGCAACGAGACTATGCATAACGGTTTGCACCAGGGCAGGGAGTTGACAACGGATGAAGAGGTTGTCATAGACGCCATCTGCGACACGATTGCAATTGAGCGGTCCACAATCTATCCGCATACAAACATCTTCGAGATTGGCATTGACAGCTTGAGCGCAATCAATCTCTCGGTCCGTCTTCGAAACGTTGGCCTGTCTGCTTCCGTCGCACTTGTTATGAGCAACCCTATAGTGGAACAGCTCGCTCGCCTCCCGCGGGACTCAAGCCCAGCGTCGGAGGCAGATTCATCCTCGAAAGTGCAAACGAGATTCTCAAAGCTAGAAGCCGAGTTATTTGAAAGCCGACCATCCAATATACATCGGTCATCTGTAGCGTCTGTGAGACCCTGTTTGCCGCTTCAAGAGGGTCTTGTCGCACGATCCATGAACAGCAATTCAGATCTTTACGTCAACCATATCGTGCTGAAGATGAACTCATCTGTTGATCCGGCCAGGCTCCAAGCCGCATGGCAGGATACTATCAAGGAAACTGAAATCTTGAGAACTGTTTTTGTCCCGCTACCTTCGGAGATCGTACAGGTCATACTTGAGCCTAGCCATTGCGGCGATTGGACGGAGAGGCAATACGACAGCTTTGAAGTGGCCATGGCAGACTTCCACTGTCGCCAGGACGCAATCGGGCGGGACATTACCAGTAATATAGCGTGTGTCCCACCCCTTCGCATTCTGCACGCAGTTAGCCCCGTCTCCAAACAAGCACTGGCGTTGTTCATCTCAATACATCACTGTCTCTACGACGGTGCATCACTCGGTATGTTGCTGCAAGATTTTGCTGCACGATACTTGGCAGTGGCGCCGCCTCCTAATCGAGGATCACCCGAGACCTTCATCAAGCATGTTTGTTCCCAAAATATGGAAAAGTCAGAATTGTACTGGCGTCAGATACTCTCTGATTGTAGACCAACGATTTTCAAAAAACCTGTATTGGACTCTACTCGGCATGCCCACTCCACGACACTGTCACAATCCCTCCCTGAGCTCGAGAGCTGCGCAGCTGGGCTAAAATCTACGTTATCATCACTCATTCAGGCGGCTTTTGCTTTGGCCGTGGCCGACGCGGTGGGCTTATCTGATGTGACCTACGGCGTCGTACTTTCTGGAAGGGCACTTCCGGTCACAGGAGCCGACTCTGTGCTTTTACCATGCATTGCCACTATTCCTGCAAGACTGCTCATAGAAAACCGATCTTCCGTGGAAGATGTCATCCAACATGTTCACAAGAGCACCGCCGAGGCCTTAGATTATCAACATACAGCCCTGCGGCACATTCAACGATGGGTCAAAGCAGAGGGCCCCATCTTCGACTGTCTGTTCTCATTCATCAAATCTGCCCAAGAGCAGAGCCACGACTTATGGGAGGAAATGGAGAGCACCATGCCTTCAGATTATCCTATTGCCCTAGAGGTGGAGGCAGATGAAAAGAACAAGTGTGTTCGCATGACTTGTGGTTTTACATCAGCTTTTGGTCAACAAAATGATGCCCAAGATTTCATGGCAAAGATCAATCTGATTCTGTCCGCTGTGGTATCCAATCAACCCATGCCCCTTGATTCTCTACATTCTTCTTGGCCAGGTGCAACCGCCAAGATGGACACCAGGAAAGACTGGGACGACCATCAGTGGTCGAACCTCGAGCTCGAGATTTGCGGTATCGTCAAGCGTTTCTGTGGTTTAGAAGGCTTGCAGATATCCAAGAACGCGTCGTTCTTGAGTCTTGGACTGGATTCAGTGACCTCCATACGATTCTCCAGCCAGCTTCGTGATGCTGGAATTACTGTTTCATCGGGCGAGGTGATGCGATTTCCATGCGTTGGGGCATTGGCTCACAGTATTATTGAGAAAGCCAGGGCAGGGGCTCCAAGCCCGCCACGGTCCAACTGCGATGATGATGTCCAGCTCGACGAGTTTGCATCTCAAGTGAAACGACTCAGTCCAGATGACACGGTCGACTCCGTCTTCAAATGTAGTCCACTACAGAGTGCTATGATCACTCAAACCATTGGATCCAACGGGGTTCTATATGTTCATCCGCACGTTGTAAGACTCGCAGAATCGACTAGTGTTGATCAGTTGAGGGAAGCATATCGCCTCACCATCATGGCCAATGACATCCTGCGCACATCATTCCATCCGGCTCCTGAGATGGACTCTTCCTGGATTGGCATCGTCCACAGCCATGTCCCAGCTACTTGGCAAGAAGTTGCTGTTCCATCGGGAACCAAAGTCATCCAGGCGATCACACCATATGTCAAATTGGATACAGAATCGGCCTTTTCCACCCCACCAATTCAGCCCGTGATCGTGAACGAGGCTGAAGGCAGACTTTTAGTTATCATCATGCATCATGCACTTTATGATGGCGTCTCGCTGCCCTTTATCTTCGATGACCTAGCTTCAGCTTACCATGGCACCTCATTACCAAATCGCCCACGATTTGCAGACGCAGTCCGATCGCTGTCTCAGGATCAGGCCAAAGCTTGTCAATTCTGGATCAAGACTTTCGAAGGTTATGAAGTCACACCGTTACCGCGATTCCCTCATCACCAACCATCTCCAGACATGTTCTATTCTGAAGCCGAGATTGAACTTGGTATGAAGCACATATCCGACAGCTGCAAGGAAATGGAGGTGACGGTGCAAAGTGTTGCCATTCTAGCATATGCAAAGGTCCTCGCCAAGATGACAGGGAAACGAGACGTTGCATTTGGTCAAGTGCTTGCCGGGCGCTCATCTTTGGAACCCGAAGCCGAACGTGTGGTTGGACCTCTCTTCAACACAGTGGCCATGAGGGTGACACTAGATCCCACATTCATCAGTAATCGAAGCAAGGTTCAGATGATACAGAATTTCACTACTGAGGCGCAAAGCCATGAGCATGCTCCTTTACACGAGGTTCAGAAGTCTCTGAGACGAAACGGGGCGCTCAGTGCAGCTGCGTTAGTCGACACATTGTTCGTGTTCCAGAATAATGTGCACATGTTGCAGGATAACCTCACAGATGATAAGATTTGGGTGCCCTATATCACGGATAACTACATTCCCGACTCAGAGTACAAGATGAATCTCGAGGTTGAACAAACAGACAAAGCAATCATGGTTCGCGTCTCGTGCCAAGGAGAAGTCATGCCTCAAGGGGATCTCGACCAGGCTGTCAAGGACTTTAGTAAAGCATTTTGCGATATCGTTGAACACCCCTCACGATGCGTGTCAATGTTCTCAGACGAGCTTCAAATCTTACCCCTCAGTCTTGGATCGTCTGCTGACAGCGTGGTCTCGGTGGCTGATACATCTGCGCCGCCTCATGAGCCTATCATCCGAGACATACTATCCAAAGTTTCCAAGGTGTCGGCGGAATCCATTCAACCCGACACAAGCATCTTTAAAATAGGATTAGATTCACTTTCTGCGATTCGTGTTGCATCCATGTGCCGCGCTGCAGGACTCAAAGCAGGAGTTTCTGATGTTCTTCAGGGAAACACCCTCCGTGGTATTTCTCTACGGGTCAAGGGTATGCCCGAGGAGGCCATCAACGAGGATTCATTCATCGAGAACTACAGCAGTATCGAGCAAGAGGTGATTGGTCAGCTGGGCTTGAAGCCGAATGCAATCGACAAGATCCTACCCTGCCTCAGCGGCCAGATGTATCATCTTGCTTCCTGGCTACAGACTGGGCGGATACTCTTCGAGCCCGCATGGCCATTCTCATGCTCCGAGCGCATCGACGTGGAAACTATGAGAGACGCTTGGTTCTCACTGCGCCATAACAACCCGGTCTTGAGGACTTGCTTTTATGCTGTCTCGCCTTCTGAAGCCGTTCAAGTTGTGTTGAGCGAATGTGACCGCAACGACAGCACATTCCATGTCATGACATCTACGGAAACTCTCGAAAGTCTTGCCATCGCTCAGGCACGGGCAGCTGCCTTGAAACCATCGTCCCTAAACACACCGCCTGTACGACTTCTCCTTCTCAAGGCTGGCGATAGAGATGGAATTCATATTATCATGAATCACGCGATATACGATGCATGGACAATGCCTATCTTCATTAATGAGTTATCAGATCATTACCGCCGAGTTCAATCTCCACCCAGACCTGAATTTGCTTCATTTATTGAATTCACACTGCGGTCATTAAAGAAGCTGGACGAGCCTGCCTACTGGCGCTCAGCAATTGGCCACAGCGCTCCCACGCTCGTCAAATGTACTCGCAGCGGCCAAGTGGATAACAAGAAGCCGCACAACAGGCAACTGTTCGTCGGCGCTTGGGAGACAGTCAAGAACTGTGATCATCTAGACAGGGTCTGTCGCGCCGCAAACGTCTCCCTTCAAAGCATTGTCATCCTTGCAGTCTCCCGTATTCTTGCCCGTGATACCGGCCTATCAAGCCCAACACTGGGTCTATACCAAACTGGTCGATCGGCTGCTTTCAATGACATTGATCGCATGACTGGCCCTTGTCTTAACGTGACTCCCCTCACAGTTCAAGATGCTTTACCTGATGGAGAGGTTGAGCCTATTGGAGTGGGTAAAAAGGCCCGCTGGATCCAAGACACACTAGCCGAACGAGTGCTGTATGAACAGAGTTCGTTACGTGATATCCTAACCTGTTGGAGGGAGGGCGTTGAGGACACCTCACTGCATTTGTTCAACGTGTGGCTGAACCTACTTTGGATGCAACCCCAATCCCAAGACACGGAAGACGCTCCAGAGTCGACCCAATCAAACAGCTTGTTGAAGCATCTACCTATAGGCGTGCCTACGGACTTCATACCCCCAGAGCCTTTTCCGGATGAAGAAAGGTCCGCTACATCGATTTCCAAACTCGACATATCCTACTTGCCGGAAGGAAACATCTACATTGACGTTGCACCTAATACTCGAACAGACGCGATTGACTTTGGTGTCCGTGTGCAGGGAGGTGTAATGGATGAAGAGGAAACCAGGGTCATGGTGGAGCGGATAGGAAAGGAGATTACAGCGCTGGTTCAAGGACTGCAATGATTCATTACTTGCTGGACATAAATCTGCAGGCTTTGAACTAGAATGGGGAAAGATATTATACTAATAAGTTATATAAAGTTCTTAAGTATATTAATATACTAGCATATTTATTTTTACTTTACTATTAAATATTTCTATATAATTAATAAGTATATAAT
>JABEEQ010000940.1:0-49020 GCA_014824365.1 Fusarium sp. NRRL 66894 | reverse complement strand
GTTTTGGTAGGAAGGCATGTTGGGCTATCAGATATTTGGGTGGGAAATACCTGGAGGGCGCTGTGGTGGTGGTGATGAGAGATGAGATTTGAGAGATGTATGTGTTGATATATGTCCATTTTTTCAGCGAAGCTGCTTCTTTGATGCTCATGTGTTGTTTGGTTGTGGTGTTGTGTAGTATACTGTTTCTTTGAACAGCCATCTAGTTCACTTACATGCTGTGCTGTTATGTGAAGCAAACTGTTCATACTAAACAATGAGAGCCTCAACCCAGACAAAGGATTGTCCCTACGAATATGTTCGATGGGGTTGAATAAGATCTACTCAGCCGAACAAAGTAGTCATAATCTCAATCGCAATGAACAACGCCGAGTAAAGAAAGACTTCAATGGGAGCATCTAGCAAACCTGAAACCATGAGATCCTCCTCATCACGTCTGAGACCCTCATTGACTTCACCCGCTCCCTTCCCTAACAGCCATCTACTTAACACCTAATCTTAGTAAACATCAAGAATAAAGTTGGCCGCTTGCTAAAGTAACATCACTCATCCCCAAACATCCATATCCCAACCTCACAGAATTCCCCGACATTAGTCAAAGCCACAACGTCGCAGTTCCAACGTCAAAGAGTCATGACACCGCCAAACTCCAAATTCCCCGTGTTCGCCGCCCTCGCAATTCTCCACGGAAATAAATGCCGCGAGGGCTAGTACAACCTTAATCCAACAGAGTTTGGCTGACACAAACTTCCAACGCCGAATCCCGACAGCGGGTAAGTGGCTTGGAATGAACGTCACCGCAATTACTCATTCTCTCGAGGATGAAGACAGCCATATAATGTTATATTCAAGATTGAGGTATGTATTTATTGTAGAAAATATGTAGTGTTGTTGTTTCTAACACCGGGTATATATAACAATGATTTGTATATGGAGGAAATATTGTGTTGAGTAGTCGTAATGTCCATGTCCTGATTAAAAGCCTCGCGTCGCTAAATGGACTTCAGATGAAGATTTCGATAATCCCTCACTTTCGTAATGATGTCCCTTTGACGTCCCAATCGTTGATCCAGCGGATGACTTTCCGCCCATACTCATACCATCATCATCTCGCTCTTCCCGTTGAACAATGACCTCCGTAGTCATGACCACTTCGTCATCACGGGGTGTTTGACGAGGAGCCTGTTGTTCATCACCACCCATGACATAAGCTCTATACGATATATCGCCAGGTGGTTTGTCAACAGTGTTACTGATGAATGTATCAAGAGCAATATTCGTCTTATTTCCCGTCGTCGTACCAGCGGTGTGACTCCGTGGTCCAGAGCTAGCATCCTTGTTACCCGTTGTCATTTCAACGAGACGGTTGAGAATAGTGAACTCGAGCTTGAGTTTTGTGCTGTACACAAAAGCCTTGTAGGATGTTTGGTATTGGTATTGATCGGCGTATTCGAGGCCTAGGATTGTGATGTCGAGAAGGATGATGAGGATATTGACGTAGATGAGATGGTTCATTAGACGTCGACTTCCGCGCTTGTTGCCCATTGTGCGTTCCAGACGCATCATTTTGACTGTTTCGTAGATGTAGAAACATGAGATGATGATCTCTTGTATGAAGAAGACAGTAACTTGGATCTTCTCCATGATAGAGTATGGCTGCTTCCACATATCTGTATTCGGCGAAAAAGAACCAAAGATCATAGGAATAATAGCGCCATGCATAAAAACGCCGTTAATAATGATCATGTACAATACAGCCTTTAATCGGAACCTATTCCTCAGAACAAGATGTAGTCTTGACCACAGCACGAGCGATTGGCCCGAAACCATGGCTACCCATCCTACTGCGATGAATGTCGAAGCGAGATACCCCAGAGCTGAAGAGGCGTAGTACTTGATGAAGAAACCACAGCAGTAGACTGCAATTCCCCATGTTGAGACGAGGAATGACCAGAAGTATAGACCTGAGTGGCGCTTGAAGGTTCCAAAGATGATGAAGTTGAGCTCAATGACGTTGTAGAGCGATATGGCGAGGAAGACGAGAACGACGGTTATTGTTGTTTGAGATATGCCTTCGAGGCCTGATCCAAAGCCGTTGTTGGCCATGGTTGTGAGTGATTGTCCTTTGAAGGAATGGCTGACCGTTTAATTCTGAGAGGTCAACATGGGTAGATATAAATGAGAAAAAGGCGTATTAACAGACTCTTCAGCATGCATCATCCAAGTTTCCCATCTTACCATCACACTAATAATCCACAAGCTCTTTTTGACCGCTACGTAATAAATAGAAAACGAAACGGTTGAGCACGGAGCCTGTGCCGTACAGACTCAGAAATTAGGCCCCATCACAAACTCTCACGGATCGGAATCGAAAAGGCGAGTCAGGTCCCATGCTGATCTCGTGCGAATTCGTTACTCGACAGGGCTGATCCCATGGGAATGGGAGAGAGTTAAAGTTCGCGCTAAGTGGACTTGTGTAGAACATGGTGGATTCTGGGGTTAGTGGGGAATATGCCGTGAGGCTTGCATTGTCTGCTTGGTTATTGGTAGTGAGGGTCATTGTGGTGGTTGAGTTTTATCCCTGATGATCTGGTTGAGATTTCTGGAAGAACTCTATTAGATTTTGTCACTGGTGATGGTGTGAATGGAGAGTTATGGCGGTATCGAATCTGTAATCTGGGCTTAGAAAAGGATATCTCGCTTGCCACTCTCCTGGGACTTAACCCATTCTCCATGTCTGTAAATCAGATAAAACCATGTCAAATTTGAACCTCTACGCTGAGTCAAGCTAAGAATCCTCTGCTGATCACTACCGTCAAATAGGAAGCTATACAGAGCACTTATTTCAGCCACTTCACCCCATGCTGCTTCCCCGCGATATCTCCAGCTCTTGGCATATTGGGACCTTTGTGAGGATCGTTACAAGGGTCATTATACGACATGGCTTGAAGAAACCTTGTAGGTAATTTTAGCATGCAAATTGATGTGCAGCCTCGTGTCAAATGGAGTGCATGAAGGATATTCACGTGTGAAGAGGAAAAAGCAATATGAGTCAAAGCCCTGGGTATTACGTGCAGATAGCTTCTCGAAGACAATCCATACTGCTTTTCTCATTGTTCACTTTCTCAGTGGCGTTCTATAGTAACATGATCGACCATACTGCTTCTACAGTACAAACTCATTGTTCAGGGGAACCTCAAAAATCATTAACTCTGCAGGCTCCGATCCCGGAAACAGTGTCTACCGGGAATGCTTCCGTCCTATTAGTCTACCGTTATCCGTGGCTTGTCCCTAGCGTCGTCCGCCTTCTCAAAAAAATCTACATTCCGCTCTTCGTTTCAGCTACATCCCATTAGCTCACGATCGGAACGGTCCCAAGAACCGGTTCTCAGACTATTGTTTACTAGCGAAGACGAGACCAAGATCATCGTGCTCGGTCCCTCGGTTAGGAGAGTTTGATGATCTCTGAAGGAAAATAGTTAAAGCAAACATAAAGTTGACATGTCAACATGTGAATGCAATCAATTTCCTACAATATTATTTGAGAATGACTCGTGGTGAGGTTGTTTCCCTTTGGCAGTATCACCATTGTGCATGATCCGATGCCCCTGCTGTTGATCACAATGCAGATCCGGGGAAGAGCTCCAGGGAATAGGAAACACATGCATTGGAAGTGATGTTTTTGCCAATCTTGTTCGACGTTGCATTGAGCCGGTGTGCTGGGTAAGAATGGACCTTTGTTCGACCGAGAGGATCTGTGCTGGGCTGAAGTATGTTCTCAGCAAGGGCTGGAGAAGGCAAACGACTTCATATCCCGGCTGGACAGCAAGAATAATTAGACAGGTTTAGGATAATTCTGGATGAACTCAGTGGCTCTTTTGTTAGTGTATTATCGACCCCTGGTTCAGAGTCTCAAGCCTGTCACCCCAAGGACTGGGTGCAACCGCTGAGAGGTCATTTAAAGGATTTGATACATGTTGTATATTCCTGATATGGCATTCATACTACCATGCCATGTAAAGCCCCCATCCGTAACCAGTATCCCCCTCAAAATCACTTATTGTGCTTAACCATAGCATCAACAACAACCTTCTCATCCTCTCCATCAACTTGCACAACAACACTTCCAAGAACTTGATATCCTAATTTCAAATACAAACCCTTTCCCATAGGCGTAGCCAGCAAACTCAAACTTTTCCCATCCGTATATGCTTCTTTCTGTCCCCATTCGCATATCATACTAGCTGCTCCCCTCCTTCGAAAGTCGGGGTGTGTTATAAGCTCCCATAAAGGAATTTGCTCTGACCCAAACTTTTTAAAGTACTTTTTGAGACCGGCTGGGAGGGCTTTGGCGTAGATTTCCATGTGCTTTTTGTTTGCGTCCCGACGTTCGTTTATGCCATGGTCTGTGATTGTTAGATGGGGATGAGATGGAAGCTTATACGGACCTCCGGGTATGAAATCGCTTGTGACTTTCAAGTCCCATACTCCATAAGAAACAGGCTGATGTATGACTTCTCCATCATCAAGCACAGGTGCCGTAACTACCAGGATGACAAGCTTATCGGGCCGTTCGAATAATTCCTTGTGCTCTATTCTTGTCCACTTCCAGAAATCCTTTGGGTACTTATCACGGTATGGGAATCTGTAGTCGGTACCTGGGTCATCGGGGGATCCATTTACGGATATCCAGGTTATGTCATCCAAGTCACCTATCGTTGCGCGGCGAAGAGTGAGAGGGGCATTGAGTATGGGCTTTGATGATGGGTTGACTAGACCTCCACCCATGATGTTGAACGACTGAAGGGCCAGAGATTGGTAGAACAATGATGTGCATGTAATTTGAGACTGTATTGATCCTTGGTAGTAGATCAAGGATATGATTCTAAGTTGGGTACAGGCAGTCGTTCTCGAGGGAAGATCATATGACTGGCCGCCAATTCTGCTACCGCCAATTTTCGTCGAGGAACAAGGGGTTCGTAGCTGTGACGTCTTCGCTATCAGGTTAATGAGCTATGCTTCCATTGGATAGCAGGATGCATATTCGAGTGTGCCTCTCTTCTGCATAAGGCTGAGCTCATGACGTTACCTGATAAGACCATGTCCCCGATGTAACAGAAGAAAAGGCTGGTCTTACCTAGGATTATAGAAGATGACTCTTAATTTAGGAAGAGATTATATAAATTAATAAAGATTTTTAAATCTTATAGAATTTTATATATTTTATATAATCTTTCCTAAATTTATAGTAATTCTTTAAAAGTCCTAAGAAAACCGATTCCTCTTTTAATTGATATATAATAGCTACTCATCAATTGAACAGGTTCAGATACGTATAAACATGCTTCAGAGTGAATGTGGCCAGCTTCTTGTGATGCTTCGGCTTGAACTCATCAGGCAGATCTTCCATATCTTGCATATCCATAGCCTCAGCGGAGAATCCTTCTGCAGAGATATTCATATACTCGTCGCGATCCTTTTAATCCTTTCCGAACCAAACGAAGCAACCTCCATACTTGAGGAGAATGGTGTTCAGGATCAGACGGCTTGTCCGGCTGTTTCCATCAAGGAAAGGGTGGATGTTGACGAATTTATGGCAGTACTTGGCCGCTAGAGCCACAGGGTCAATCTCTCCGCTCGCCTCTGCCGTTGCGATATCAGACTTGAGGGAGGCTGTCAGCTCGCGAACCGCCTTCGGGACTGTATATTGATGAGGGAAAGAGTGAAAACCTCGTTGAACTGGGCAATTTCGGTAGCTTCCCCCATACTCGCTCCAGGAAATACCATCCGGACTGTCGATTTTGTAGGTCAGAAGGCGATGCGTTTCCAAGATGATCTCTTCAGATAGGTCCCTTCCCTTGATAGCGACTTCGGTCATGGTGTAGTAGGCAGCCTTTGCATGCTGAACAATCTCGCGTCGGGTTCGGAGCACGTCTTCATGCCGACTAGACTTGTTCTTCTCGATGAGTTCCGTTCGGATAGCTTGGTAGGTTTGGGCATCATCTGCGTCTATTCCCCCTGCAAAAATGTCGCGGCAAAGCTTGATTGTGACGTCAAAGCTACTGCCGACCGTTTCGATCATATTTGAGCCGTAAACCATCTCCGATAATTTCTCATTGAAGATTTTATCAATCTCAGTCATTGGCTGCTTCTTTTTGAGGGCAGCCGCAAAATCGTCGAGGTGTTTCCGCAGCTCGTTATTAGCGCCTGGGTCGATATCATCTTCAGCGTCGTGCTCGTAATGGTCGTCATCTTGGGTAAGTAGCATTGCCGAGCCATCGCCGCGTAGACTCGATGATAACATTAGACGGATCGAGTGCCCGAGATTAGGTGCCATGGTTGCGTTTGTAGGTGTTTGCTGTATCATGCACGGAGCCGACTTCAGGTGAGAGATCTCGAAGGAGGCGGCATCACTATTCAAACTTCACCTGGCACCTAGCAAAGCATAACGACTTAAAATATGCACTGGCAAAAGTCTGTATGGTAGGGGAGCGCGATGGATGGATATTTCACAGTTAAAGTTTTGAGATTTGACCTCTCTTCCAGTCTAGTTCTATCTCCCCTGCATATAAACTACTTAAATATTAATGGTAATATAGAAGAATTTATATAGTTAGGTAAATTTAGAGTAAAAAATAGAGAATTTTATATATCTTGTCCTAAACTCATAATAATTTCTTCAAAATCTTAGGTAAAACAAGCTATCTCTTTACTGCTACAGGCATACGGAGTAGTCTGTCTTCATCTTTGACAAAAATTGCACTGTATTTTGGACGGGACTTCAGTTCAGAATAAGGAATCCCACGTGAATATGTTGTAGCCAGGTATCCCCTACGTTAATCATAACTTTTTACCCTCCCACAACTGCCTCAAAAGTTTTAAGCCATATCCATAGCTTTAATCTTATCCTTCGCCTTTTCATTCTCCATGGCCTGGTCCATAACCTGGTTGGGATCCTTATCGCCAACATCCAAAACCTCAAAGTGTCCAGTCTCAGTGGCATCACCAGTTCGGTAACCACTGTGAGCACCAAACACATACCACACGTAGCCAGTGATGCAAGCAGCAGCGATGAGGAATGCGAAAACGGTCCAGTTACCCATTGAGTACATGGGCCCTGTGCTGGAGGGGAAGAGGAAAGGTGCTGTGATGCCGCCGGTGTTGGAGATGGCTATCATTCCTCCTGTTGCGAGAGCAGTGGCTGTTGAGCCTCGGACAGTAGCAGTTCGGTGCTGTTGAATGTTAATATATGTGGTAAATAGGTGAGAGTCAGTCAACTTACAGCAACGAAGGGAAGAACAGCAGCGTTTGTACAAGCAATAATACAAACAGCGAAATATCTCGCTCCCCAATGCTTAACAACAGCAAGGAGTAAGTAACCCGTCGCAACAAACGCCAAACCACCCATAACATGCTTCGAGCGCTCCTTAGTCTTGTCACTATGAAGACAATTGCCCACAATGATGAACACAGCAAAAACGTTAGGAGGAACAGTGAGAAGTTGAGCCTTGTAGCCCTTGAAGCCGAGAGATGCAACGATAGAGGGGGCGAAGTATCCGAAAGCGTTGAGGGAGTTGGCCATAAAGAAATAGGCGATGGCAAAGAGCCAGAAGAAGGGGTCGGCGACGGTGTCTTTGGCGACTTTGCTGTCCCAGTGCTTGTCGTTCATGGAGGGGGCGTAGGGGCCGAGACGCTTGACGGCGAAGGCGCGTTCTTCGGGGGAGAGCCAGGAGACGGTTTGGGGGTCTGTACTTGTTAATATCGTGATCTTGATGTGTTATTGGATTAGAGACTTACAGTCGGGGAGGAAGAACCACACCAAGACTCCGACAATTACAGCAGGAATACCCTCAAGCACAAAGAGCCTACGAATGTTAGATGAGCAATTGCATGGGGGAGTGGTAAGGACTCACCATTGCCATCCAGCCAGACCAGCCTTTCCGTTGAGGAACGAAATACCCGTGGCAAGTATTCCACCAAAAGCACCAGCAACAGCAACACTTGAAGCAAAGATAGCCATTCGCGTAGCTCTCTCCTCAGGCTTGTACCAAAAGCAAAGATACATCATAATACTATCCTCTCATTAGCACTTACTCACTCACTCCCAATTGCACTGTTCACTTACCCAGGGAAGAATCCAGCCTCAGCCAAACCAAGCATGATTCTCACAGCCAACAAACCCCCATATGTTGAGACCGCAGCAGTGCAGATGGTAACAATACCCCAAGACACCATAATTCGTGAAATCCATTTACTCGGTGAAAAGTACTTAAGAAGAATATTGCTGGGGAATTCCATGAGGACGTAGGGTACGAAGAACAAAGCGACGGCGATGTTGTATTTTTGGCCGGTTAGGTTGAGTTGTTCGACGATGTTGTGCTCTGGGGAGTCATTGTTGAGAGTTCGTGCGTTTCCGAGGTTGACACGATCGAGGTAGTCTTGGAGTATTCATGTTAGTGACTATGTGGTGATGCATTGAGGGAAACATACTGAGAAGATATGTTATGCAGACCCATGGCATGATTCGAAGATCCTGTTTTCTTACAATTCTCTTCTCCATCTCTTTATCGTTGAGATCAACCGTCTCTAGAGCAGGGACGTCTAGAGACGGTTTTGGTGAGAAGAACTTGTCCCAGTTGAAGAACATGATGGGCAATATCCAAGTCTGCAGAACTCAACTTACTTCTCCTCAGATCAACCCCACGAGGGAGTAACGCTTGTATTTAAATACCACTACCTTATCTACCGGATGATCTCTTACCATGATAGTGAACAATAATTAACTTTAACTCCCAGCGATAACGGTACTTGCAAAGCGGGCGCCGTATCTACCCCAGATTTTCGCTTATACCACAGCGTGTTATTGTACGATGGAATAGGAAGTGAGCGACACTGCAAAGACTCCACTGTAGATAGGACCGGCCGCCGGCGACGAGGACCCGGCGGGTATCATGATGCCGATTTGGGAAATACAGCCCGGGAATGGGAGAGTTTTTTACGTATTTCGTTTGGTTTTCTTTATTCATTCGGTGAACCACCGAATAAGCCAAGCTTTTTACATGGCGGGGAAGTGTTCACGGGATGAGTATCTTGCATATCCTTTGGAATTGAGGTCACAAGACTGTTTTGTATAGGTATACTATTCTTGTGCTGTATAGGTAGAGGTGAGGAAATGGGATTTGGCGGAAATGCTGTTTTCTGATATCGAATATTCGGAGGTGCCGAGCGGCCGATTTCGGGATGTGTGACATTCGATGGTGCGGGTTTTATTCTATGTCCGTTCGATTATTCCACATTTATAGTATGGTTTCGGTACTATATAGCGAGAAAGATAAGAATGTGAGATAAGACTTGACATTGTTTTCTGAATAATAGGCAATACGTTCTCGGCACGCTTTAGACCGATGGTGATGTTTCTAGTCAAGGACTAGAAGGGTTATGGTTCCCCTCCCGGCATCACAATACCGATATATTAAGACCAATGCGATTTACCAATATCCATTGGAAGTGCCCTGCGTCGTTACTGAGATTGTAGTCGACATGATTACTTTTACGAACTCTTTGTATTATCAGGCACTCAGTGTACCTTAATCTGGCCTCACTTGCTATCCTACACCTTGATTACTACTCGGGTATCAATGACTCGTTACTCACTGTAGCTCATATCTCCCAAGAAACTCAATTGACGAGCTAGACAGGGAATAAGGACAGATGTGAGAGTTTCATCGCAGATTGCGACCTCAAGTTGTCGGCCTATCATAGATCACCATCAGATGGATGTACACTGCTGATTTGGACATCTGTACATGTGAACAGCGATCAAGACCTTGGCAGAGTTGTAAGTGTATCTCAGTCATGCTATGCAGCGAGATTCATGACTGAGATAATCACACGATGGTGACTCTCCTCAGAGGAAAGCCAGAAGCGGCTGATCAAACTGCGTTTAAAACCTCACATCAAACAAGCCCAAAAAAGACAATGGCACTTCTTCAACAGCGTCAAACCACTCGGCATATACACTAAAACGGCATCTACACATGGCTATCAAAACCTAATCCCGCTCCTTCGACCCAACAGTCGATCTCGAACTCGAATTCCTCAAAACCTTACCCCCCTCAGATCCAGAATCAGGTGTAGGCGTCGCACTACTCTCCCTCGCCAACGGCGACGGAAAATCCGGCGTAACAGATCTCGAATCAGTACCCGGCCTTTTCGGCTTCGAACTCGTCGACAACCTCTTGCGACGCGCTGACATGGATCCGCTGCTGGGTCGTCGACTAACGGAGTTGTCTTCTTCGACAATAGGTGTTGGAGTTCGTGTTGAGCTCGTTGAGGAGCGGCGTACACTACTTCCGCGACGACGACGTTCGCGCTCCACGGAGATGTGACGGGGTGGTGTCTTTTCGGGCTCGTGGCGGCGCGGTTGACGGCCGGGGAGCCACCACAGCCAGCCGTATTGTTGCTTGACGAGGTGATGATCGCGCTCTTTGACTTTTTGCCGCAGCAGGGCCCGTCGTTCATTCTCCTTCTCCCAGTATTCCGTCCTGTATAACTCCCAGTTCTCTCGGAACGTAGCAGAGAAAGGCTTCGCGAGGAGTAAGAGCTTGACGTAGTCACCGCCAGGCGCTAGATCCTCCTCGTGACCACCCTTCTCCTCATCTTCGTGGGGCAGTATCAAAGTCGGGTGTGTATCGCTCGTGATCTGAAGTTCCTTCTCCACCTCTCGCAAAAGACTCGGTTCGACGTATCGATACGATGAACTAGCCGTGTGTGAAAAGAGTCCGTACGTCAAGAAGAATCCAATCGTTGAGAGTGCTTCGGCCCACCACGTCCGTCGTATTATGATCAGTTTGCAGTTGAAGCCTCGTAGTCCTCTATTCGAAATGACGAACCATCGTCTTGGCCATCGAATTCCACGTTCCCAGATTCCAGTTGCCCAGACGAGTATCGCAGTGATGATACCGCCCATGAAGCAGACCTTCTCTGCACCCTCGACAGCCCAGTAGATAGAACCTCCTACACCACGGCCATCTTCACGGGGTGCGAGAAAGAGAGCATATCCGAACCCAGCGATCCACAGTGACAAGAGCGTAAGGAAGAAAGTATGGTGTCGCTTTCGAGCTCGTAGTTCGAGAAATTGTGCGCGCAGTGATGCTTCGAGGATCAAGAGGTTGAGATAGATCATAGACGGTGAACTCGGCGTATGATGGAGCGGATCGCCTTGTTTAGCGGTGGTGGGTAGAATGGGACTCGCGCCGGCGACATCTTTCACGCCTTGCGAAGGAGCTGAGGCGCCTTTTACGATGGAATCGACATCGTCGGACATTTTTGGGGAGGCTGAGGGGCAGCCCGGTCAAAGAGAGCTCGATGCCATGCACTGAAGAGGAATCGTCAGGTAGTCAGGATAAGGCGATGGCGCGAAGGGAGAGAGAAAGGCGAGCCGTGATTTGTTGAATGAGTCAGTTGGTTTGTTGGTGTTTTTGTTGATTCTCTTTTAGTGATCAACGTGGGCGAGTCGTGTGATTCTTTTGGTGCTTGGTTCCCTTTTCCCTTTTTCCTGGGGGAACGTGGTTCGGTTTCTTTGACCCGCTTCCATCGTCATCACAAGCCAAAAAGAGCTCCCCGTCTTTTTTCATCTGAGGCTCAGGCTCGGTAAACGGGTACCAAGTACCGCCAATTGTAGTGGATTGCCCCAACACGTTGGGGAACTATAACGGGTACTGAGTACATTGATAAACCGATATATTCCGTTTTTTCTTCCTTGGACCAACAGATTAGATCTATTCTATCGTTTTATGGATATTAACTCTTTTCTCTGATATATCCTATACTCAGCAGCCTCTATCGCTTACCCAAATAAGAAAACAATCAATTCCTCCGCAATCTTACTCTTGCGGACTTGTCCACGGACCGGAGCTTGTTTCAAACCCCGATATCTTCGTACCTTAACTCCGGCCGGCTTTTGTTGTACCTGTTGCGTCACGAAACGAGGCGTCATCCATAATTTTAAAGTGTTTTTTTCAGTGTCGTTAAAGAGGTCGAGGTTAAACACATATTAACCTCGCCCTCCCCCCTTCCTCGGCAAGGAATGCTTAGGTTTCATCCTTCTTCTGCGGTACTTCCTATATCGCGACTTTCTTCAATCACCGCTTTCAACACTACTACACCAACGCGAAGTATGAGTACCGACGGAACCGTTCGTCCGCCTCATGGTGGGAGAGTTGCCGATGCGCCGGATGAGATTAAACAGCAGGCTGAGCTGAAGCCTTCGCATGCCTTCTTGTTTCCGCTTGGTTATAAAGATGCTGCGTATCAATGGGTATGTAACCTGACATAATTGAGGAGTGGGAATTGACGATTTGTAGTGGACGAGTTTGGCGCCTCAAGCTGTTGAGCGCAATTTATTGAACCTCATGCCGCACCTTAAAGAGGCGAACGACAGTATTACCAATATCGATACTCCCGAACGACCTGATCCTTACGGTACACGAGTATGGCGACGAACAATGGTCCATCTTTCCGGAAAGAACCGAGCCCTCAACGAAGTAACGGTTGAGCGAGTTGGAGAAAAGGAGGAGGATGCTCTCGTCATGATCCACGGATACGGCGCAGGCCTTGGTTTCTTCTACAAGAACTTCGAACCTATTTCTCGCATGAAAGGGCTCAAGCTCTATGCGCTGGACATGCTGGGCTGCGGAAACTCATCACGACCGGTTTTCAAGATCCATGCGAAGAAGAAGGAGGATCAAGTTATGGAAGCGGAGGGTTGGTTTGTTGATGCGCTAGAAGAATGGCGAAAGGCCAGAAAGCTCGAACAGTTCACACTTCTTGGTCACTCGCTCGGAGGATATCTCGCAGTTTCATACGCCATCAAGTATCCCGGCCGACTTAAAAAGCTCATTCTTGCGTCTCCAGTCGGTATCCCATCTGATCCCTACGCCGTCAAGGCCTCGATGCCCGAACCGAACACATCAACGATCCAAAACGAAATCACACAAGATCAACAGAGCACAACTGATCAATCTGGTACTCTATCCAAGCACAAGCCCGCTTCAAACGTGCTACGACGACCTTTGCCTGGCTGGTTCGTCTGGCTTTGGGATCAGAACATTTCTCCTTTCAGCATTGTCCGAATGAGCGGTCCTCTCGGTCCACGATTCGTTTCAGGCTGGAGTTTCCGTCGCTTCAATCATCTACCACAAGCTGAATCACAAGCTCTCCACGATTACTCATTCTCGATCTTCAAGCAAAAGGGTAGCGGTGAATATGCTCTAGCCTACATCCTGGCACCTGGCGCATACGCTCGTCGTCCCGTTATCGATCGCATTCAAGAAGTTGGTCGTCAAACCATCACCCAGCCCGATGGCACAACCGTTAAAGAAACTGGTATACCAGTAGTATTCATGTACGGAGAAAACGACTGGATGGACGTCGCAGGCGGTTTAGCTTCAGAAGAGAAACTCAAGGAAGCGAAGCAAAAGGCTCTCGAAAACGCTACAGAAGAAGAAAAGAAACGAGAAAACAGCAGCGCAAAGGTCCTCCTCGTTCCCAAGGCCGGCCATCATCTCTACCTCGATAACCCAGAAGTCTTCAACGACATGATCCGCAAAGAACTCGAAGACACACGAAAATCCGAGCAAAGGAAGCAATAACCTCAAATTGGTCGAAAGACATATTTGGGGACGTTGGCATGAGTGATGACGAGGCATGAAGGAATTACACGTCGGCGCTGTTGGCACACGCGGCATTTCTGTGCGGTGCGGGATATAGATGGTTCATGATATATAGACATTGGAAAAAGGCGTTTTATTACTGGACTTTTGTTTTTGAAAGCTTGCATGTTAGACTTGCGTATACCTATTTTATCGCCTGCTTGGCATGGCGCTTTAAGAGTAGACTATACAACATCGATACTCCATTCATCATTCCATCGGACCTCAAGTGTCTCGTATTTAGTTGCTAAGCCTTCAGCGCGTGTGACACATGGCTGAAACGATCTAGACTGCTCGGATTGTATCATGTACGAAGCCTCATTATACCCGTTTCGCCTAGGAGTAGTTCAGGTAAATCATTATCTTTTGGACACCACAAATTGTAATTTGATAGCATAGTGGATCTTATTGTAGCTAATCGTTCTTCAAGTCTAACGCTAAGAATGAAAAGAAAAGTTATCCTAGCTCCCTCGTTTGTTTCCTATTGAAGTGACCACAATGCCCTTCAGCCAGGGTATTCATCAAAACTCCTCCGACTCTTTATTCTTATGAAAACGCATCTTGCCTGCAAGGTGCGCGTGCAAGTGATAGACACCAAGCTTCCCACCGAGACGCCGCGCAGTGAAAATGCGAAAAAGAGTAAAAACGAAGAAAAAGAAAAGGAATTGTCGTATCATCATCGTGCCTCCTCCTTATCTTGTCTTACTTTACAAGTTGATCAAGTCCACCTCTGAAAAGTCTGGCGGAGCTCTGCCGTAAACGACACGGACCTTGCTGTCGAGAGCCGTGCCCTCGTTGCTGATCCAAATGTGCTCGCTGTATGCCTGTGTTCGACGGATCTCGTCATCGCTAATGCCGAGATCGTCGCGAGGAATCCAGACTGTTGGTCGACGTGCTCGAAGGGCCTCATGCTGGAAAGCGTGTCTTACAAGGGCGTCTCTTTCCTCTGGCGTAAGGTCCTCGATTTCATCGTGAATTCCACCGAATAGTGCTTCTCCTATAGCGCGCTGAGCTTCAATATCCTTCTGACGGTGCTCTTTCCTGTATTGCGATGCTCTCTTATTCTTGTCCTTCGCCTTGTTCACCGCCGCCAACTTGCGAAGCTGTTGACCTCCACCCTTCGCCCAAGTTCCGACCTTATTCATCGGGCGTCGCACCGAACCAAACCGGCGCATTTCAATAGAGTTACCGTTTTCAGATCCACGAGACTTCTCATACTCGTTTGTTTCTTCAGTCTCTTCTTGTAGGTCATCGTCGTCGAGAAGACCAAGACGTTGGTCCTGGGCCCTCTGGAATGCCTGGTCACGCAACACTGCCTCATCTTCGAATGTGATCGGGAGATAGCGGAACAGTGGTCCAAATGAGTAGTTGAGCAACACTTGGTAGAGAACAGTGAGAATCAGGACAACAATCATGATAATGCCATGAGTTGTACAAGTATTCTTGCCGTTCTCATCCTCAGTGATGAAGAACAAACCCGCCATGCAGAGTTCCATGAAGTAGATTCCGGTAAAGGTTTGGTTAATTGCTCTGGGGTACAAAACACCACCAGTATCATGCTCGAATCGAGTGACGTAGAGCATGGCGTATCGCTGAGCCATCCATAACAAAGCGAAAGTGATAATAGCGAATATGGAAATGAGTGGCGCGATAACACAGTATATCAGTCCGATGCAGGCAAAATTGGTGTAAATAGGGAAGAAACGTCCCCAATTAACCTGGTTAAGCCTGGTGTTTCGAGACCATTTGTTGCGAGCGGTACTGTCAAGCATTCTGGCAATAACATACCACATGAGCAGAGCTCCAAGTTGGAGGAGAGTAGCAGAGCTTGTGGACATTGCCTGCAGGATCATGTAAGAGAAGAAGTAGTTGGCGGCAGTGGGAAGGTTGTTTGCAAGGAGATCAAGAACGGATCCAACGGTCTGCAATTGTTTGACGTTCTCGATAATTGCATCGATAGATGCCGCAAAGAACGACGCAATGGAGACAATCAGAAAAACTTGAATGAACAGGAAAACGAAGTAGTATCGCTGCACAAACTCAGCCTTCTGGGATCCCGTTTTAGCACCTTTGAAGTCAGCAAAGAAGCCCAGAATGACTGGAACCAAGAATAACAGCAAACCAAGTAAAACAGCTGGCAAGACACCGGCAATTGCTTTAGCGGCATTGTGAAGTGCTTCGTTATCCTTGAGGAAGTGCAGCCACTTATTATTGCGAATCAGGTTATCAAGCTGACTCAACGCAGCTGTCCAAGCTACCGGGATAGCCCATAGGAAGACCATGGCAACAATTGCAACGAAGACAATTCCAGACCGCAACCATTCCTGCCACCAGGAGAATGCCATATTATCCCAGATAACATCTCTAGGGGAAATTTCGTTCATTCTCGGGGTCATGTGCTTGGGAAGATGGTGGATAACACTCTGGCAGGCCATGTGAGCTGCGACTTGGTGGTTGAATTGGATGAATGCCGAGTTCATTAGTGGAAAGCGCTCCGGGTGGTTCTGATCTTCTTCGATTTCCAGGTTCAGGCGGGCCAGTTGTTCGCGGCACCAATAGATTGTATCGACCTTCTTAGTGACGAAAGGAATTCCGAAGAGCCAGGACTGTCCGAACAGAGGAAGACGATGCGTTGGGCGATCCTTCTTCTTAAGATATTTCTCCCATTCCGCAGGCTCGGCGTCCTCTTTGTAGTCAGGGTTGTAGGCAGTTCCGTATTCGACAGTCTCTTCGACTTCTGGCTTGACGAACGGTAGAGCATATTTAATCCTTTGCCACAAAGGTTTGTTCTCATTGGTCTTGCGGTCTCGGTAAGCCTGAGATACCTCTCCCTGGGGAACAGGAGAAGCATAAGCACCGGGAGGAGGCTTCCAGAATTCCCACCACTTTGACTCCCCTCGGATATAAATCTCATCAATGTTATCAATTTTGCGAACAGTGTTGCCTTGTTCGCCAAAGTGTTCACGGGCTGGTTTGGGATTAATCGCAGAAGTGCTCTCAGCCGAATACCTGGTGCTGTTTCGTGACTGGTTGTTCTGCACGCGGAGGGTGTCTGAGGGTGAGTTAAGCTCCTCTTCATCTACCGAGGCCTGATTGCGATGTCTGTCAGAGTTACGGGATGGAACCCGATTCTCGTTGGGCTGTGACAGACCCATGAAGCCATTTGTTGTCTCCAAAGTCTCGTCAAAATTGTTGCCAGTCTTAGAAACAACGCCCATGATGCCATGGCCGACTTTAGAAAGCGGATCACCCAAAAGAGGCACTTTAAAGCCCTTTGACTTAGCCTTCTCATCATGCTCATGCTTGTGTTCCTCATTGAGATACGTCTCATATTGTGACTCGCGAACACCAGCATCAATATCGTGAGGAACATCGTGCTTGTCACCGGCGGTTTGTCCTCCGGCACTGTTTGCCATTCTTCGAGCTTCGGCGTCTACCTCTGCCTGTCGTTCAGCTCTTTCTTGCTTGCTAAGCGCCTTGAGCTTCTTATCTTTTCGCTCCTTCTTTTCAGCTGCTTTTGCCTGCTTGAGCTGAGCCTTCTTTGCAGCTTTGATGAGGTCGGTCTCTGCTGACTCGAGCTGGGCGTGGATATCATTTCGTTCTTTGACTTTGTCAAGCAGAGGCGATAGGTCTCGGTTGATCCAAATATTTCGTATGCCACCAGGGAAAACATCAAAGAGACCCCTTAGAGCATCCTCGCTGAGCCATTTGGCAGGAATTGAGTTCACTAGGACGGTAGTAGCCGAAGCTCGAAGGCGGTGCTCTGCGCTTGTAAGGTAATCTTGTCGAACCTTAATGTAGACCCTGAGTTCAATGAAGAATACCCAGCACACCCATATGATCACGAGAATACCCATCAGCAAGTGAGCAGCGTATCTGCTTGTATTTTTGGGGCTGACGTTTCCCCATGCGAGGGTGTCCAGACCAGTGGGTTTATTACCGCTTTCTCTGCGCTCAGTTTCATTGACATTGACTTTCTGTCCAATGCCGCCCACGAAGTTGATAGGAATCAAGATCGGCATAACAACGCAGCAGATGGGAAGAAAGATGATGAGCAGCGTCTTCAGATAGCGGAGAAAGAAATAGGCATCAAGACCACACTTGTTGATAACTTCACGGTCGTCGTAGTGCCATAATGTTTTTAGCATACTAGCAATACTCCGGGGCGGTGGTTCGGTTCGTTCACGTTCGGGTACAAGATAGGTTTTTGGTTTACTGTGAACTAGTCAGTGGCAGAGCTTCTTGAAACATGGACGAGGTGCGACGTACAAGATGCGGGCCAGTTTGTTGCGGAGGAGAAGAAAGGCCAGAAGCTGAACAGTAAAGATAACAACGGCGACTACCAATGCAGTGAGGAAAGTGACGATTCCAATACCTCGATCGGTGTCGGCAGCGCTGGTCGTCTCGGGAGTGATGCCCAGGCCACCACTCGAGGATGTTTTTGTAGGCTCATCGGAGGCGGTTTCGGATGCACTCAGGGTTTCAGAAGCGGAGATGGCTGAGGATAGCAGCGAGCTCACGATAGAGCTGGTGACTGAAGCTGCTGTCCCTGTGGCAGAATCGGTCGCCGACCCTGAAGCGACAGAATTTGTTGACGACATTTTCGGGGTGAGTTGGTCGACAACGTTGAACTCGTATACGAGGAGAAGGTAGAGGAGCGGTGCCCCAGACGGGGAGCAGATAAAAAAGACCTGTTCTCAAAGAATAACGTAGGAGAATTGCAAATAATTAGAAACGTGTTGAATGAAACAGCATCATCGACAGCCCCTAGACAAGCACTTCTATAAGCAAACGTGTTAAGAAAAGGTCTTGCAGAAAGAGAAATTCCAGGGAAAGATGGTATCAAAAAAGAAGGTTTCCATGGTTCCAAGATATCCCATCCAGTGTTTGGCCAACCGCCCTCCGTCGCGTCATGGCAGGACACCCCTTGCCATCAGAGGCAACCGTCCATACCAATCTGGGAACCAGTAGGTGTTTGATTGGACACACGAAAAGGGTAGTGAAGCAAACAGGGGTTTTTACTGGATCACTCCGCTGAGCGGGTACTTAGCCGACGGGACAAAGCCCCCCTCTGGGGGGTCTTTTAGGTACGAAAACTGGATAATCCTAGCATCATCAAGAACACTGCAGATTGGACAACTCCAGGCCAATGACATCAGTGGCTTAGCGACTTGTGGTGAAACAATCCCCTGTGTCTGGAATTGATGGGCGTCTAGAGGTTTATTGGCTATGAGCAAAGTTCGCGAGCGTTATCTGTTAAACGCGGGAAGGAAAACACTTAGAATAGAAATCTAGAGGCGCGCGCTACAAACCAACAAAGGCTATATGAACTACAGTATCAAAGCTGGGTTCTTCCCTTTGTTGGTTGTTGCAAGCCATTCAGAGTCGGTACCGTTCGCTTGGGTCAGCGGTTATACGATGTGTTAAGTGAGATCTGAGCTGGCAAGTTGGTACGTACAGTTGACGTTGCAACCTGGAAACTGGAGTGCTACCCTGCACAACACCAAAAGCAAGAATCAGAATCATCTGGAAAAGGAATTAATCTAGCTCAGGGAAAACTACACCAAATTCTTTAGAAAATAGATCACGTCATAATTTGATATGCTTAAATTAAGATAGTTGGCGGACCTAAGTGTTAATTATTGATGGAGCCCTCATTCCGCGTATTCTGATGTCCCCAATTTCGCTTCGAATCGTGCACTCAATCAATAACCATATACAGTAGTCTTGTGACCTTTAGCGAATACGACTGCTTTGGTGAGCTATTCGTGCCACAGTAGAGTCGCGAATTAGCTTGTTCTCCTTTTTGAAGGGGCCATTGTCTCTCAGACAAAGGTTGGCCAAGAACGATACAAGATCATTGTTCTCCGATCTCCAGTTAAGTAGAGGGAGATAGTGCCTCATTATAACATCCTGTTCTTCTACCCAACGAACGCATCTCACTGAATTATATATGTCGATCATGAACAACTTATATGAGAGTGCCTGTGAAATGAGCAACACGGAAACTATAAGATACGAATACATAGCTCTCTTGAAGCCGTCGTTTGATTCACAACACCACACCAAAACGCATCCCTCACGTCTGAGCAGCATCGCCAGTTTTGTTAGGTGGTAAACAGACTACCAGGTAAGCCAGTATCTAGCACTATTAGAAACACTAGCTCTAGTTCTTTCGAACAAACCGCTAAGATGCCTATCACCGAGACCTTCTTCCCCGCCCTTATAGAAGCTTACAATGAGGATCCCAACGGCATTAAGGACCATGAACTCGAGTGTGGAATATGTCATGAGAACATGACGTTTGAAGAAGAGGATGGCATCGAAACGTCCGACGATGAAGCCGGTAATAATCGTCTTGCGTTCATCCTTACTTGCATGCACATCTTTTGCAACGAGTGCGTAGAAAATATGGTAACTCAAAGCACAAACAACAACTCTCACTATACTTGTCCAACATGCCGTACTTGTCTACATTGTTGTGAGTGCCTAACCCCTAATAAAAGGGGCAATCTGCTCAGATTCGGCATTAAGCAATTCCCTCTAGTGAAAAAGGTCCTGAGGCAGCATGATCAGCCGTAACGCTGCTTCAATTGTGATGTGAGAAGGCTCATATTCCTACTGCATTCAGTGGTGAGGGTGTCACAGGACTGTACAGAAATCGTCGAGAAGGGACAGTTTATGAGAGTCTCTATCAAATATCAAGATGATGTATGGGACGTGTCCGCGCTTGAGGAATATGCTGGTGTGAGGCTCATCAAAAAGCTACCAATGCCTCGGGATCTTGAGGCCCCCATTCAGATCATTGAAGGGGGCATGCTGAAGGCACACGGAATTGATAGGCCGGATGGCTCAAATCTTCTTGAATATGAGATTTGCCTCTATGAGCCGAGTGATGAGGAGCATGGGTTTGTCGCGCATGAGAGACGCGCTATCGAGGGTACGGAGCATCGTGTGCGAGTAAACAAGATTAGGAGCCGAAAGCTCATGGTTTACGCTCTCGCTTTCAAGTTGCGCAAGTTTTGGACCGATAATAATATGCGCGAAGAACTCGACAAGGCAGCGCAATGCTACAGAAAGGAGTGCCCTATAACCCATGGAGTCAGTGAGGATTCGAACGACGATGAAGATATGAGTGAGGCATGAAGCAAAGGTTAGTTAAGGTAAGTAAAGAGTGGTGAAAGAAAAGAGTCATGAAAGATTTGTTCAACAAATAGTTATCCACTACTGTATGACAGAATATAAGCCATTTTACTCATTGTTATGTTTAAGTTGTGACCGTATGTGATAATGAGATGGCTCGGTGGTCTTATTGTTTAAGTCAATAGTTCTCTTGGCGTAGGAGCTTAATCCGAACTCGAACATATGTATGTGAAAGAAATATAGAGATTATGGATGGTTTGAAATAGCTTGAAGTTGTCCACTCAACTCTCCTAGCCCGTCGAGTGCGAGGGGCGCTTCTATCATGAACACAACATAAGTTACTCCTAGACCCCTCTCATCAGGTGATTAGTCACCGCTGTCGTTTTCGTGATGGACAGTACAGTCTCTAGTTAATACCGGACTAACGCCTCTGTGCTGAGGGATAGGGCCAATGTTCTCCATGGTGACATCAACGGAAGAATTGTCAGTGCAAGAAGGAAAGTAACGATCGTGATCTCGAAGAACACAGTTAGCTGTGGCGTGTTCTTATACCGAGTTCATTGTGCAAGGTTGTCCAGTTATATGTCATCAAATGTCCCGTAGGGTTAATGGATGGTGAGCTGTTCATGTATTATGAGGATGATGCCATCATCCGTACACTGGCTATGTTCAGTGACAGAGGTATAATCTACGCCTCGATTTCAAAGTATATAAACACCAACTCATCCCTGGAATATTTGTAGTAACGAATTTCCTCTACCCCAACCATCAACTACCAACAATACTACGACTAACAAACCATCTCCTAGCAACCTGTGACCAACCTCTCGAGATGTCTGCCCCTGGAGATCCTGTCACGGCGACCTATTATCCCGAGCTTGCGAATATTATCAACAATGATCCCACAGCTATCGAGCGCCTAGAGCTCGACTGTATTATGTGTAAGGACAAGATGACCAACCCAGAAGACAGGACTTGTGGTGCTTTCATCCTTCCCTGCGGCCATATGTTCTGTCCCTCTTGTATCAAAGAGCATAGGACGCATAGCCAAACCAAGCGTATCCCACACAGATGTCCTGCCTGTCGCTTTGACCTTAGACACAAAATCTGCGGATGTCCGATCGATAACGGTAAATTGTTCAGGCCTACACAGCAGCAAGATGAGAACCTTGTGGCTAATCTACAGGAGGAAGTCTCCAGCCTCAGAGGCTGCTGCGTTAAATGTCATCTGAATACTTTAATCCGCGGTTTGAGACAAATCGTTCTCTACCTACATGATCCCTCACAGATGATCAAGGACGGACATTTTCTGAGAATTGCCGTTGAGAAACGCGACACGAAGCTTCGACTTGAAACTGATTGTAAAAATGAAGAGGTCAAACGGCTGCCAGTATCGTCGGATCTTCTGGAACTCTTTGCAATGGCGGGAAACAGCTTCTACGCGGCAAACAACGGGTCCCCTGTCCCAGATGGATCGTCCGTGTATAAGTTCGAACTGACTCTTTGCAAGCGATGTCCTGAGAACCAGAGAGACCGCTATCGGTATCGACGAGGAGAGATGGAATACGTCGAGAAGAAGCTACAGGCTTCCGGATGTGACAGACTTGCACTGGCTCGTGAGGTGGCGGTCAAGGTGGCCAAGTCGTTTACTAGTGATGAAGCCTTCAAGGAGCATATGGCGGAGACTAGAAAAGTACGGCTTGAGGAACTTGCATTGGTCGAAGCTGTAGAGCTGAACGAGCAACACCAGGGTCACGAGAGTTCTAGACTCTACGCCTTGGCTGCTATCCCAGCTGCTGTTGGGCTTTTGGCTGGTGGAATTCAATTAGGTACGTTTATTGCTAGACGCGGTTAGACTTGAGGAAGGTAGTGAAAGGCGAAGTTGGAAGGTATTTCGCGAAGTAAGCTTGCGAAATGGACACGAAGATGATCTGGTATCGTCTACGTCTGGGGATAGTTGGGATATGTTGATGGTACTTGGGGCATTGGGAAATGGATGGCGTTCTTTGATATTAGTACAGCTAGATACCCATGAGGGAATGACTTTACTACTTGGACAGATACCAAGATATGGGTTCTTTGAAATATGTGAAACTGAGTGACTGTCTATTTTCTCCTGTCTTATGACCAAGACGAGTTAACACCTTGTTGGCAAGCTGCGTAGAGATGGCATAGGACTTTATTACTCTATCTTGTGACCATAATATCTCTGAGTAAGGGGCAACATAAGGTGAAATATAAAAGATCCCCAATAAAAGAGATATTTGCAGCACTATAAGACACCTATCTCACTATCATCAAGGGGCGGTTTAGATTCTCGCAAAGGGGAACTGAGCAACAGTATATTGGGAATCGCATTGCGGAGTCTCAGTCACTTGTACTTCAGGCCTTGACAAAGGAGGCTAAAATAAACTTATTAAAGAGTCTACTAAGCTCATGATAATTTACTTAATTCTTTTTGTCACTTAGGATCGAGGTCCTAAGTTTTCTTGTCTCCCTTAGCCGGGCAGGCGATCACTTTGAAGGAAATACTCGTCCAAAACCTGGTCCCGCTCTGCCTGGCCTAGGAACCAACCTCTTCCAAGATCTCGCGTCTCTTCGTCTTCGAGAGACTCTTTGCCTTAATAACCATCACGTCTCGTCTTGGGGGACAGTCTCTTCCTCTGCGGGAGACCCTTGCCCCTGTGATAGAAGCTCAGGCTTGAAGTGAAGTACCCGAATCTTCATGGCGCTGTATTCCACTTCCACCCAAACCTCGTTCTCTTGCGCTCCTTCGATCGCGAAGTCGACCATGTCATTGATCAACCCCTTGACGGCGGTTGGAGGTTCAATCTCCAGAACAGGTCCAATTACAGTGCGCGAGCAAAATTCATAGTTCGAGAACTTGAGGTCGATACCCAGGTACTCTCCCTTGAGCTCCTCTGGAATATCTGGGTCTCTGTTCAACACCCGGTTGAACATAGCTAGCAGACCAGGGATGCAACAGCGGCTGCATCCGTTTGGCATACCTCCGCCTTGTGACAGGAGGGGAGGCAGCTTATCCAACCGCTTTAATGGCATGATCATGCCAAGGTGAGCGTGGCCGCAGTTGTGCATGAGTTCCGTGCGACATGTTGGGCAGCGAGATTGACCTGCCTCATAATAGGCGAGTAGACATCTATAGCACAGAATGTGGCCGCATGGGAGGACACGAGGACGGCGGGGTATTCCGACATCGTCATCGTCTCGACTTCGGTACTGAAAGGGCTCGTTGCAAATGGTACACTCTAGGTCGAGAGTTTCCAGACTGACGACCCCGTTGTTCTCGCCAAAGGCCTTGAGGCTGGGCCAGAAATCCTCCTGGATAGGCATGCTGCTTGGTGGGTTTAGGGTCAACGGGTAGTTGTGGAGATATGGAAATCTTCCAGAAAGCTTTCTAATATCGGTACAGTGGTTGGTAGTTCCAGGTATAATGAGCTCTGTCGATAAGTAGGTGATATGTTAGTCAGGTATGAAGGTGATGGAAATAGGTGAAAGAAGGATGCAGTTGAAAGTCAAATTTACCTCGATGAGCAGAAGACTTGGCGAATATCCAAGGTTGCAGAACAAATAGCCCCGAAGTGCTTGGTGAAATGTGAAGGGAAGACTTAAGCATGCTTTGCACTTCTTTATAGGCACAGAAAATAAACTTGAACTAACACTCTCGACCATAATATGACTCCTTCGATGTTGCCAGCGCCAGCGCCAGTGCAGTGCTAGTGTTAATATCCAGATGAAGGATACACCGAAGCTGGCACTGGCCGAGCTGCAGATGCGCATACAGCACTAGTAACATTGCGTAAAAAGGTTCCAATTAAGCCAAATACTGGGCCTGCAGTTCCAAGTCATGAACCGTTACCTGGCGTCCGACGAGTCTGACCGCAGAATCCGGGCATATCTTTTATAATGTTGCAAAGCTCATGATGGTTTAGACAAGTTACGAATTGATATATAGTATAATGGGACTTGTGCTCATTTCGACTGAGAAGATAGCGGCTGTGTCTTAGCATCTTGGTGGATGTAAGTGTTAACCCCTGATCACAGATGAAGTATTATATATCACGGGATGAAGATGGAAAGGCAAGGTTATATGAAAGAAATACCAGGAAATGGTCTTTGGGTTCTTATTTATATCTTGGTAGGTATCAAGTAATCAGAAATGTATATCTGTCAGAAAGACAAATGCAAAATAAAGGAAAAAGATAAAAGTCGACAAATTGACCAGACTCCAGACTCCGGACTCCAAAAAATATCCACTGTTGAACAAAGAAAAGTTCAGCCAGACTGGTTTTTGTCTGTTCCTGTAAATCATGCATGTCCTTACTCTATAATATTTTCCTTCCCAAATAAAGACAAACTCTGCCAGGTGATATAAGCTATATCTTGACATGACTCTTGTGAACAAAAAGGTAAGCTTGGAATGGTACCCAAGGTTAGATGCCTTCTTGTCGTTGGAGTTGTAGCTTAGCCAGGCGAGGGCTGGAGTTTTATCATTGGCAACCTTGCGTAAAAAGGTTCTGATTATGTCGGCACAGGGCCTATTTCGTAGGATGTGACTCTGCCAGGCGAGGGCTTGAGCCTTCTCACTGATTACCTTGCGTAAAAAGGTTTCAGTTAGGCCATTTACTGGGCCTGAGGTCCCAGGTCACGAATCCTTACCGCGGCGCCAGCATGGCAACGCGTGATCCAGAGCTTCGTGCTGCCCTCATACTTGTCCAAGCGTCGGTCATATCGAGCGACGAAGCTCCTGAAAGTTGCTGGAGCACGCGCTTCCTGGCAGTCCTTCATCCAGGGCTGGGGAAAGGTCTCACCCCCTTTCGTCAGAGACACAACAAAACGCCCCCTGGACTCCTCAGTGAGGATCTTGTGGAGCTCTTTGTTGAGATCCTCCAAGGTCTTTTCGACGCCGCACTGGTAGCAGTAGTCGGCAATGACACCTCAATTGTTGAGGGTGGGAGGAATGAGGCCCATGTCTGATTTGTTTGAGGGCATCAAGAGCCCAAAAAAGAAGTGGTCGCACTTGGGGTGGACGAACACACCCCGGCAAGTTGGACAGCGGATCATGGTATCAGTGTCAATAGAGGCCTGGGCGCTTTTGCCGATGCAAGAAGCTCCGAAGATATGTCCGCATGGGAGTATCACTCCCTGGTGGGTTTCTCCATTGTCATCCTCGACGTGTTCATGAGGAAAGACAGTGATATCCTCAAGACACATGCTGCAGTTCAGAGCAAGGTCCTTGAACTCAACCTCGTCGTTGTCGATATGGGAGGCGAGCTGAGGCCAGTATGTCTCCTTGGACTTGTCTGTGACCTTCTTGGGGCTGTTGAAGTCGACGGGGGTGGTGAAGTTGGGGTAGTTGCACATTGTGGATGTTGTGAGGTCGGCGGAGATATATGTGTTTGTGATAGAGGATATGGTTCAAGACCAGAGAGTATACGTTGGTAGTGTGATATGTGTCAAAGACCAAAGAGCCTGACTTGACAATGTGTATGGGTCTGAGAGAGGAGAGTATGAAGTGTAAGAAGGAGAGAAAAGAGAGAGAGAGAGTGTGTGTGTATGTATGTATGTATGTGTGTATATGTGTGTGTGTGTGGGTGATAGATAACCAAAGATGGGAGATAATGAAGGATGAAGAAGTTGGTTGTCTGAGACAGAGAGGGAGACTGACTTATATACTCAGTGGAGTGATTAAGTTCTGCTCTTAATAATCGGATCCAAGGTCTTTGCGGGGGAACTTGGATCAACTCATTCCACGAGGGTTTCAGTCCAGGCGCTGATTTTTCAAGTCATATGATGATACGGTGGTCCCTTTATAGAGCTGGCGACAGAGATTGATAGTCATAAGTGTTGAAGAAAGTGAACAAAAGTCTATGCAGACTTTCAAAGTTATACAAAGGACCAATCAAGGAGTGTTCCTGGAACAGAAACTGACTCACGGGGATATACGTGAACAACATACTCTTCCTTTAGAATGAGTGTTCCCAAGATACTATTTCGTAGTGTTCACCTATTGGTTGAGCCCTTCGATCGAATTACTTGTGTAGTCTATTTAGGCGTGCATTGTGGCTGTGTGATCACTTACCCCCGTGTAAGTTTCGAACAGCTCAGAACAGGAAGGTTTACTAACATCAACGTGACAGACTGATTTTTTATTGGATGACTGAAGATTATACATCGCGAATTATAATTGGGCTGTGACAGGACAACCAAAATATAATCCCAGGGTTCTCGGCTTTCACCCTCAAGATAACCCTTTAGCTCACGTATACGCGTGTAAGTTTCGAATAACTCGAAACAACAAGGCTTGGTAACACTACTGTGGCCTATTATCTTCTTGTTGGAAGCGTGAAGCTGATATTGAGTTTATGCATAAACTTCTATAATGGTGTGAACCACAACTCGAAGCCTACTCGCTGCCATGTCCAGGGGAACAAAAGTCTATATCATAGTTTTCAACTGCAACCTTAAAACACCGTTAAGTCACGAGTAAATCACCTCAGCCAGTGTTACCCTCAGATTATTGGCTTGCGTGAATATTGCTTGGGCTCGACTTCAGGCTCGGGTTGTTAGAGACTCTTGGTTAGATGTCTGTTTGAACAAGCTTCAGCTCTCAAGCAAATGAGATCTTGATAACGCTGTAGGGAGGTTCCTAGCACTTATCCGAACATCTACATGCTTTTAGTTCGAAGAAAAAAAGAAATAGGTTACCGCATGGCGACTGCAGTATGGGTGTCGGTGCAGGAGTGCCTTTCCTGTGCAGAACCATGCGATCACCCACCAAGTGCTGCATACCACCAGATCCAACCAGAAGCGTCAAGAATTTATGAGAGCCAATATTGAATTCTCTTGTATATTCATGTCTGGTGTATTTCTGTCCATTAGAAGTTACGGGTAGATTTGGTCCTTATAGCAGATATTTCGGGGGACCAATTAGCACAGGAATGAAGATCTCATTATGAAAATGAACATCTATCAAGCCAATAATAAAGCATTGATACTGTAATAGAGCTCTCTGCCTCTTGCTTTATTATTCGTGGCCGTATTATCAGTGACTGCGCTCATCAAGAACAAATCTTCGGAAGAGCAGCACAGGAAGTGGAGAGGCTTGGGCAGCTTTTATCTAGATTGACACTGGCAATGGCACTGGCAGCGAGTTGATTGCATTCTTAAGTCGGTTGCCAGCTAAACTTCGTTTTCTACGCCTGTAGACTAAGCTCAAGGCATTGTGCAAACACCTTCGATCTGATTATTAAGAGCAGAACTTAATCACTCCCTCGGCTATATAAGTAGCTCTCCCTCCCGCTGTTTGTTCCTGATTTCTGATTCTCAATATCTTCCTCTTTCATCATCACTCTTCTCATTACGTCCCGACTTTCATCATCTCTACTATATCACATCCCTTCAGTCCACTCCCAAGACACAATGTGCGTCGAGAACCCTACCGACCGACCTTGGTACATCATCCCCAACGATGTACCAAACGTAACAGAGGAGTCAGAGAACACCTACTGGCCAAACTTAGCAGCCAGTATCGATAACAACGACATCGAGTTCAAGGACATTGCAGTCGAATGCGTGGTCTGCCGAACCAACGTAACCATCTACCCAAAAGATCACGTCGTCGATGAGGAAGTCGGCGAGAGCCATCGGGCTGTTATCCTCCCCTGTGGACATATCTTTGGCGCCTCCTGTGTCAAGAGATTCTTCGATATGAAGCAACGCGAGGGAGCTCGTGCCTCCTGTATCAAGTGTCGAGCCGCCTGTTACCACCCCCACCCAACCTGTGGACATCCCTTCTACGGCGAACCCATGCCCACTAACAAGCCAGGCATGGCCTGGACTCCCCATGTCGTGGGCAAGGGTGGCCAGATTGATCAATGCTGCAAGGTGTGCAGCATCAAGCGCATCATCGCAGACGTTACCACAGAGCTCAAGAGAACACCAAACCTCCCTCAGCCCCTCCGGGAGTTCTTCGGCGTCGTTATATCGGTCGGTGGTAAAAGTTACACCACTTGTCGAGTTGAGATGGGGCGCCTCCAGGAGGTATATTTTCCGGAACCTGTCGGCTCCCTCCTCTGTGAGTATCTGGAGCGCATGGAGAAGAAGGAGGACTCGCAGGGCTACTGGACGAGTGGACTTCTCAGCCGCTGCAATGTGAAATTATATGTGCTTGCACCTCAGAACTAGGGCATAATGCCGAGAGAACAATGAGAGATTGGAAGTTGCATTGCCTTTTCTTGTTCTTTTTTATATACTGGTTGGGAAATACAACTGGTTTGCATACTGTTTCTTTAATCTGTCGCGAGTGCAAAGAATACTGTCTCCTTTTCTCGTTGGAAATAGAATGGCGCAAAATATATCCCTTACTGCATCGACAATCTGAGACGGTACTACCACTGATTGTTTTTAATATATCACTTGTGACTGTCCTGCCAGAAACCATTAACCAGTAACATATCCTTGAACCAAGATTGACAACATGCTCTGCAAGAAAATAACATATCAATCTTCATAAGTGCTAAACCGAAAATCTCATCCAAAGGACGATCCGTAACCATAACATACATACATAAGAATCCTTAAAACCATCATAATCATTTCGCTGATTCCCAGACCAGCACAATAACGCTATCCTTAACATCACCTCCCTCCTCGCCCCATCTCTTCTTCAAAGCCGGCTCATCAATAACGCCCCTCTTCACATAAGCCTGCCACACATCCCCTCCAGCGGTAGTGACAGAGTCCATCAACTTCCACACATTTCGTCGTCCTGTCCAGAACAACATCTTGCGATCTGTCTCTCGTTCCTTGAGCTTCACGGGACCGATGACGGAGCGGCGAGAAGAACTGGCTTTTCCGGCGGTGGAGAGGGGCATGTCGGAGAGATGAATTCCATCGGGGTATTCGGTTATGGTGTAGCCGTTTACGAGGACCCAGTTGTCGCGGAAGCGGTAGCGTTGGAGGAAACATGCTTCGCCGCAGACATCGGTGACGAGATGGGCTTGGCTCGGGGTGAGGTGATGGCGCTGTTCATAGTCGTGGAGGGCCAGGGGTTGAATGCCCGTTTCGTAACTATCCAGATGTGAAGAGTAATCGTCGTTATCCTTGGGTGAGTAGAAGCTTGGAATGATATGCATCTTCATCTTGGTATGCTTCGCCAAACAATCCTGAAGAATACCATCCCAGCGTTTCTTGCTCGTAGGACTATCTTCGACACCATCGAAGCATGGTAAATGCGTAACTTTGGATATAGCAGGTCGTGTAAGAAAGATGGCTCCACCTCCATACGTCGTCATGAATCCTTCGCCGATAGCCCAGTCCCCTCTCTCACTCGGTAATCCAACGTACAATTCTTTCTCAGAGTTATATGCGAATAGTCGTTCCTGGAGATACGACAGGTTGGGAAGAAAGATCTCCTCATCCAAGATTCCGTACCACTTCTTCATCTGTCCTTTCTGAGCGAGTGTAGCGCTATACTTCTTGGTCGACTCCATCATGTTGAAGTATCTCTTTGCCGTAGAGATCTGACCTTCAGAGATCGTAACATGAGCATCAATACCAAGAGAAACCAACACCTCGGTCAACTTCTTAACCTGCTGGTAATGCCCCTGATCCAGAACAAGCAGAAAACTCGCCCCGTTCCCATGTTGATTCCCACCAGTCATCCACCGCGCCCAATCCTTCGCAACAGCGTAATCATCCCTAACAACACGATCGAAAGTCGTCGAGATAGCAAACACAAAGTCCGAAGCGTCAATCTGTCCTGGTTTCGGTCCTCCTACAATCGGAAGGTTGAGTTCCTGTCGTGCTACCAGATTCCTCCTCTCGGGAGTCTTTGTATCGATAATTCTGGGTTGGTTTGAATGAAAGTCTGTATCGATGTTCGTGACTGAAGTGTATTCGGAGTCCTGCTCTGAAACACGGACTTTCCATGCAGTCCATGATGTTTGGTCTGAAAGTCCAATTTTCTGCCTTAATCGCTCGAGGTACTGCTCTTCCGGTACAGGTCCTTTGATGGCGATTTCAGTATCGTCGTTTGTTCGAGGCCAATGCAACCATCTTGTCTGAAAGAAGAGAACAACGACAACAACGAGAACAAGCAGCTGAACAACCCTGCGGGGAATAGTAGGCGGGCTAGAAATCATAACCATGATGAATAGACGATCCAATCCAGTAAAAAAGAGTGACTTGGGTGGGTATAACCTGGATAAATGAGTGTGTTGCTTGGCTATAACAAAGGCATGATCACGCTGTATGAGGCGGGTAAAGACTGACTACGGTGAAAGAGAAGAAGCAAAAAGACTCCGACTCCCGAGTCGTGAGGCACAGCGAGAGATTTAAGTAAATTAGACTCAAGTGGTGTAGAGTGACAGACTGTCACAATGCCCTTGTCTAGTGTAAGTGGTAAATGGCCGCAGTGGGGGGAGACCATCCTTCGAAGCATCATGAAACTAGGCGCCCCAGACCATAATCCCTGGTCGCACCACGTCAATAACGGTTAAAGAGGGGAAGGCCAAGGCAAGCAATTAAACTGTGACGGGGTCCATGGTTCGTTTCATGGTTGATCAGTGGAGGTCTCAGGTCACGATACGCCCAAATGCAGTAATGAGAAACAATTGGAACGAGTGTCAGAATTGAAGATCTTTTAACTCCTATTCTGACAGCGTCCATCCAAAGTCCCAATTAATGCATGAAGGATGCTGATGTTGAATCCAGGTGGGTGAGAGGCTATGACGGAACGAGAACTAGGTTGGGTGGTAATTTAATCTCTCGCCAATAATCAGACTAATGCAGGTACAACAACAGCCCTAGTCGCAAAATAAGTCGATTTCGGTAGGTAACGTATCTGATAAGCGGCAAGCTAGGAAATGACCGCATCCTGTTGCAGATTCCTAACCGAGCTCTAGGCTTGCATCATTCGCTAGGCTTGATGGTTGGACCCTTTTCTTCTTGGGCTGCTTCAGTGTTTAGTGACTTCTTCCTAGGCGGTGTGATAGGTTCTGTTGCTGCCCTCGTGTGTGTTGGTATTGATGCCACTGTCGTCGGTGCTCGCGCTGGTATCGGCATTGGCATCGGCATCGGTGGTAGTGGCTGCTGTTGAGGTTGGGATCCGCGTCTTGAAGGTGGCGTCGATTGACTTGGGGCATATGCTGCTGGCATATTGGCTTCAATAGTTCGTTTGGCGTTGTCGAAACGATCGTAGCACTTAGCAAGAGCCTCTTGGACCGACTGGTCCGCACGTACAATACCCGTGGCGAGAACTTCTCTAATGTGATCTTCGACCTTTTCAAACTCGGACTTGTCGTATCTATATCGATCAGGAATGCCGCTATTGTGTAACAAAGCCAACAGTCCCGCGATAACTGTGTTGGATGCAGCGAGAATAGTGATGGCTGTGTCGTCGAACCCTCCGGAGCTGAGAGCTGTGATACTAGCGCCAATCATCAACTGCAAGACAAAAAGAATTGCGCGAACGAAGCCGATGAAGTGAAACGAGTAAGATGAAATGGTACGACGATAGACGCAGTCGCGATAGAGACCTCGAGGAAGGCCTTTTGGAGGCCAGAAGCTACTGGTCGGATGAACAGGCTTGTTGTGCTCTGTATCTTTAATCCCCCCAACTCCACGGGCTAAGATGGTCCATTCTGTAGGTGATAGGAAGCGATATCTAACATTCTTATGTTTTTTCTGCCCTGGATCTTTTTCTGTGCTGCTCTGATCCGCTCCATTGGTGTAGTATCCGAAATTTGGAGCAGGGTCCATCGATGCCTGTGGGATGGTTGAATCAACTTCCGCCATCATGATGCCGACACGCTATCAAGCTCTCTAGCTTGTATCTGCCGTATTTCGTGACGTGAAATGCAAATATTAAAGGCAATGAAGCATGCTGGTGAAGAAAAAGCCAGCTTATGAAGAGAGAGCCGATAAAGAACAATGGCAATGCTTGAAGAAGCTGGCTAGGGTCAATAAAATGATGCTGAAAAAAAATGAATGTTACAGAAGAAGAAGGCTGGGATATTCTGGTGATGTAAAAGACAATTCATACTGGCAAGCTGAGTTCGTTGCTCGGGCCTTTCGCGTCGCCATGTTATCTTGTCTCAACTGAAGGCGGAATCTCATGCTCATTGCAGCTTCCACCGCGTAAGTCATATCGAATCTCATTATGGCGGCAAGCCCGATAAGGGTGCCTTTAATCGATTCCTCTTAATGTAGCAACTCGAAAGGAAACGATATCTCATTGAGCCAGAAATTACTCCCCAGTAAGTGCACAAGCTCATCCTCAAGAGTGACATCGCGATATCTAATGCACTTCACTTACACGAGCAGGTGGTCAGTACCACCAACGAGGGACCCTGCCAAGCCGCAACAGGCAATGTTCACGATGAAATCTTCATCAACACTGCAGGTCTCAGCCTCAAAATGTCCATATCGAGCGAGACCAGGAATGTTCAGTGTCTCGAACGCCACCAAACCAGAACACTCTCAAATCCTCGTACAAAACAATGTATCAACAAAGCTCTCTCAAAGAGCAGCTGTATTCATAAATAGATATCATTTCTATGTTTATTTTCATGTATATGACCCATCCTTCCACTCAGCAAAGTACAGCCCCAATCACTCATGACTCTAAATCACTTCTTGTTCCCTCCGGATCCGAGTAAACCATGTAGAACCACCTAAGCCATACAAACGCCACAGTACATACATACCATCAACGATACAAATCCTCGCTAAATATTTCATCTTTTCAAAATCAAGAGTCCTGCACAAGATGGGGAATGTCGTCCACCTTGGCCTTGCCGTTAAGAATGGCATTCACCGCCGTGAACAGCGGATACTCCGACTCCAGACCGCGAGCCTTGAGGAAGCTGTTCACCTCCTCTGCGGTGGTAGTACCCTGGATCTTCTGTCCGTTGAGATCTTGCTTCTCGACCTCTTGTACGGAGATTCCCTTCTCGACGGCCTTCTTGGCACAGCGGAAGTTACGGCCGCCGGAGCAGGATGTGATAAGATCGGCGACACCGGCGGAGGATTCGGTGAAGGTAGCTGTGTGGACGGTCTCGCCGAAGAATTCTTTGCCGAATTTGACCATTTCCATGAGACCGACGCGCATGATGGCTGCCTTTGCGTTATCACCCCAACCGCGACCGTCGACGAAACCAGCTGCGAGAGCAACTACGTTCTTCAAGGCACCACTCAAAGACACACCAGCAACGTCGGAGACCATCTGGACGTGGAAGTAAGGTCGGTGGAAGAGTGTTCGGAAGCAATCCTGGTCCAGAGGGGGATAATCGGCTGGCATAGCGGTGAGCTTGGTCTTGGAAGTTCGGCCTCGAACGTCCTTGTGCTGCATCTCGGGAAGCTCGCCAATTGTAGGATTGGGGCTACCGGTTCGTGGCGTGGGAGCTCTGCTGTTATCGAGAGCAGGGGGATCGTACGCGATAGTCGTCTCCGACCACTTCTCCTCAGCAATTTCACGAGCCAAGTTAGCACCACTGAGAGCACCGCAGTAAATGCCTAGCCCATCACCAATCCACTCGCTGAACAGGCTGATGCCATCATCAGTGACATTGACACCCTTGATACAGCTGATTCCTCGAGCATAAGGAAGAATATGTCCGTTGACCTGCTTGCAGACGTTTGCGATAAACTGATGGGGCAAGTTGAAGACGAGGATGGTGGAGTCCTTGACAGCGTCGCGGATGTCGGGGTTGGCGATGATGTTTGAGGGCAGAGGAATGCCAGGCAGGTACTTTACGTTCTCGTGGTGCTTGTTGATGACTTCTGTGAGCTTCTGGGGCTTGTCGCCGGTGGCTTCGTCATATAATTTGGAGTCCTTGGCAATCGTCACGTCCTCCTCGTAGACCCACATCTGGACATCTTCCTCGAAGAGATCTTTGTTGGCGCGGGTGTTTTCAGCGACGATCTTGGCAATTGTTGAGCCCCTAGCAGCGTCTATTAGTCAATGGCTCAAGCTGCGATAGAGACAGCCGGAGAAGCGGAAGACGTACCAGTTACCGGATCCCACAATGGTCACCTTGTGCTTCTTTGAATGTCCACCCAAGCTCGCCATGTTGCCGAATGTCGCAGAAGAATAAGTGCGAATATGAGTACAAGACAATGATCTCGAAGATTTAGTAAAGACGAAAGAAGAGCGCACTACAAGCGATCGAAACATACGGGGGGGGACGAGAATTGAGAGTGTGTAAGGGCGAAAAAAGAGCTTTATGAGGGGTACTGAAGCTGAATAGTCCGAGGGACCTGCTCCAGCTTTCCAGGTTGTTGAACCCTGGAGCAAGCCACAATGACGCATGGCAGAATGAGATAAGTGACACCGCCTGCTCCAAGGGGGAAAGCGTCCCATCAAAACCCCATTGATATCCGTGATAATGGAGCTGGAGAAATCTCTCGACCTTGATGAGGCCGAGGGGCAGGTTTTCACATGCAAGCAGTTATTGATTGCTGTAGCTGCATGAGTCAATTGGAAGCTATTTTTCTAGAAGAAGTTCAGAGTTCATAGGCGTGTAAACTGTGACTTTATATGATGAACGCTTAAAGAATAATTTATCTTCTTGACGATGGCTTCAATCACATGGAAACATAAAAATTACAATTCAACTTTTTAAGTGGGATTTCACATGTAAACCAAAACCTCGAAACAAGGATCTCTGCAAAGTCTAGGATTCTCCGGGAGACAAGGGGCAAAGATGCATAATCCAGGAACAGTTACAGCACCGAGCCCCGTTCCGTAATCCGCGGGCCGATCCCCTTGTCGCGTGACGAGCACATGTTAAAGAACCAAAAGAAATCATGAGCTTAGATCAAATGATATAGATTGAGGTTATCGCTACTAAGAGTCGCATCATGTCACGATATAAACCACTGCCGAGGATGTATCGTTGCATTGTAATGGGTTCAAGGGCGCTAGAGCTCAACTGCATGTTGACGTTGCCAAGTTTACCCCAACGAAATCATCTCACTCCCATCCCTTTTATCCGTGTAAAGGTCCAGTGCATTTAACAGAGATACGAATGCCTGCATTTGGATATCTGAAGTATTTTACTTGAAGTTATACCACTCTTCAGCCTGAACTGTTGCTAAACATGCGTACTGACCAGAGCCCCGATAACAGATATGTCTCATCACTCAGCGATCAAGAACAGCGAACGATTCCACGACTAAATTTACTGCGTTGCCCTCTCAATTATACTCGGCCAATAATTCCACTTTCTCCTCATCTTCCGATGGAAAGTGGTTAAGCATCGCCGACAAAGAACGTTTTCGCCCGTGTGTTTTCCTCTCATCCTTCTCTTCAGTTCTTTCACCATTTCCAAAAACAGGCTTAAAAACAATATCGTAAACCATCCAGGCCACAGTGAACATAACTGTCATGGTGACAGCCAACCATTGGGGCACTTTGCCGCGCTTGTCGACTAAAAACTTAGACAGGAGAATGACCGTTCCGAAGAAAAAGACAGTGAAGAAGAGGAAAAAGAATGCCCCTATTCTCTGTCTCAACGTTGTTATCGTGTATGGCTGTAATGAGTGCAGGTAACGCTGATATCCATCGGGAAGTTCGTGTTCCTTGGCACCGTCTTTGATGAGATTCAGATACCGAGCACTAGCTTGGGCGTAGCCAGGTTCACGCTGAGGACCGATCAGAAAGCGATACCACCACTTGTGCTTGCGGGGGTCATCGGGCAAATCCTTGTCAGGAATCTGTGGTGCAAAAAGCGTTCTCGACATAAAAGGTCGAGGGATATCGGGGAATGGCTTCTCAGGGATCGACATCTTGGGAGGTAATGGTATGCAAGGCACAAGAATCTCTTTGTAACCCGCTCCACCACCCTCAGTACGGATGATGGTGCGGTAATCCTCCTCTGTTACTTCGTATACCACACCCATAAGACCCTCATCCCACCTGATCTCCTCAGAGTGTGGTGGTTGTGGGGGATCAAAGGGTGGAACCGGCACCTTTGGAGGCAGTTTTGGCTTCTCAGGAAGCTTTCTATAATCGACGTTCGCAAAGCATGGCTCGCGATAAGGAATTCCAGGAAGGTTGAACTTAAGCTCCAACGTTGGCACTGAGACGTTCACCTGGGACAGCGGTCTAATGCCACGAACGCCCAGAAATGTCTCAGCGGCGAGGTTGGAGCCATAAGCGAGATATAGGTATGTCTTTGGCGCAGGATGGTCGCGATCGATGATATGATCTTCAGCAGCTTGAGCTAAGCGTGCAGCTGATGTACGAGGAATAGAAGAGATCGGTGGGTACTTCTTCGGTTCGGGCCGCTGCGCAAGAACACTGAACTTGCGCAGAACAACAGAGAGCGAACATTTACTGGCTGCGTCGCGGTTGGCGCTGGCGTGCATTGGGTTTGACATGACGTCGAGTGAGAAGCTAAGACGTAAGCTTACGACTGAGTGGTAGGGCTGTTGCACAGGTGTCGCTATATCTGTGTTCCCGTCAGGTGGCGGAGATGGGATATATAAAGCGCCCACAGATAAATATCAACAATAAACGTTCAAATCATGGGTTTCCGGGGAGATAAAAGTGTTGTTCATCATGAAACGGGTCATAGATTCGGGCGGAGCGGAGATAGTGGGCGTCCCTTGCTGCTGAATAATGCGCCGCGCGGGTAAGGCATGGGAATAGTTGCGCCGACCGATGGTCCGCATTCAAAGTCCGCTTCGCTATGATGAATCCCGGACTATCGGGTTTTGCCAAGATTATCTGACGAATTGGCTTGCTCAAAGATTACCAAGCGATGGCCCGTTGCGATGAGTTGCAGATCAACTTTAATTAATTCCTCCATTGCATCAAGAAACCCTCCGGCTGTGCAGGGTAGACTGGGCCAATCCAACCGCTTCAACTAACGTCATCTACTACGATCCGTACTTCATCGACTCAGTGAAGGCGTATTCTTGATCTTTGTATGGAGACATACAGAACAGGTTGGCATGGATAGGGCGCGCCAATTGTACCTCAAGTTGGCTTGTTAATGTTGCGAATTGGAATTGTAGAGGCTCAGCTAAACCTTTGATATTGAACGATGCTATTAATGCGATGGATGCTTGTAGCATTCCTATTTACTCTAGGTACCTCAGGGAATTTTAAAAGAACTTTCACACACAGTTGCCAAAGTCGTTCGTCCCATATTGAGTGAGCGTGTGCTATTACAATAAAACAAGCAAGAGGTTGTCAGGCTCTCGAGGGTACCCGCTCCTTCCATCTTGCCAGCTGCTTCCACCATCTACTCCTACCCATCTCGACTCAACGTAACCCCCTTGCCAAATCCAAAAACCTTCTCGAATCAACTCTACGTTATCAAACACCGTTCGATCTCGCTTGTGATATCGGCATCGTCTTATTTCCCTCGCCCATTTGCAGCGGCAGGTGATACTCCGAATCACATACTCCAATAGTCTGGAGGAACTGTAAGTCAGATCCCCTACGAACGTTGTGTACCCCTCCAACCGAGTTTCATCCACTAACGGCCAGGCAAAGTGTGCACCAATGCCGCGAAGAGGTGGGAAATTTGGCCCACGCCCAAAGGGTAAGCGGCATTCAGCGAGGATTGGGGCCATTGGGCAACTCGACACTACTCCAAATCGTCACGATCAGTCTCCTCGTGCAGTTCAGCCTCAGGATCCAACACCGGCATTACCAAATCAGGACGCAAATTCCGAGCTTCCAGACCCTGAGATACCGTCAACATACGAATTTGATGATGACCTCATCGAGGATGATCTAATGCGGCTGGTTGCAGCTGAAGCCGCTCCATCCGCTCAACCTCCTCCTGATTTCTCATGGTCTGAAATCGGCTCAACACGCCGAAGCACGCCTCTACGGGAAGACGAACCAAATTTGTTTGATAACCAAGATTCGCTTCTCGACGAATTTTCCAGTCCAAAGTCCGGCCTAGGCAAGCTTCCCAATACTCAGCCACTGCCATCAGAGCCTGATCAAGAAAGCAAAGAAACTCATTTTGTTGACTTTTCTGAGACAGCCTCTACTTTACGACGAAGTTCACCTTATTATTCGTTGGCTGTCTCTCAGATCGGCGATGACGAGGCGCTAAATATCGTGGAAAACAACCCTTTGGCACCACTCCCAAGTACCATCCCCGATTCAATACAGGCTCTTGGATTACCTCCTTTTCCGGAATTAAAAGCCATGGATCACTTGCCGGAAGACGAGCTATATGATGTCACGCCTCCCAAGTCGACGGCTGAGCTTGAAGCTGAGACCTCGCGACAAGAGGAGGAAGCAACTCAAGCTGCCCCAAAAAGGTCACAGCGTACTAAAAAGCCAAATTCGTCACAGAACCCAAAGACAAAAGGCAGGCCGGGGAAGGTCTCAAAAAGCCTTGATGCCCTCACGAGACTGTTAGAGGAGGAACTGGATCCATCAGGAGAAGACGAAGGAGAGGAGCAAGCATCTCCACCCCCTGAAAAGCCACCAGCAAAGCTTCCGAAGCGGAGGAACGGCGCTCGCCAAGTCAAAGAGACGCCAGAAAGAAAACCTGTCGCTGCAACAACTGAGGATCCAAAGACAAGTGAGCAACTGCGAAAGGAAAAGAAGGGCCGGAAACAACGAGCGAAGACTCCAATCCAATTCGACGAAGATACACATGAAATAAAAGAGGCCCCACCACGCAAGGCAGTGGAACAACAGCCGCGCATGCCCATCGTGAGCAGTCTGAGAAAATCGCATGCTGCCTCTGTCTCTCCCATTGCAAGTGCAGAGAAAGGGACGCCCGGCTCAAAACGAAAGCCTGCGCCAAAGCGCAAACCGCCTGCTCAAGATACTCCCCAGAAGGAGAAGGCTCCCAAGAAAGCCCCTCAAGATACACGAAACTCAGATTTGAAGAATGTGGTGCCTCAGGATAAACCTGATACAGTTGAAAAGGGGAAAGAACGTGCAGTTCCTGCTACAAAAGTTGCAGCCAAGCCTTCGCCCGCGATTAACAAGAGAACAACCCGGGCCAAGGTGAAAGAGGAAAAGGCACCAGTGCCGCAACCTTTAAAAACCCAACAGACACCAGAAACCAGGAATGAGACTCAGGGATCGACTCAGGACCCTATCGTGCTCTCTAGCGACCCTGAAAGCTCTTTATTCTCGGATGATGACGACGGCTTCGTTCCGATTGAAGACTTGCACCCAAAAGAGAAGAGTCAACCAGCAAAAAAGACTCAGTCAGTTATGGGAGAGTTACTTGTTGACCCAATTGTCGACACGGAACCAGTAGGCCATACTCACCATAAAAAAGCACAGCCTTCTACACGCCCGCAGACCCTACCGCACAATCCCGATGTCTCTCGCCCTTCACGTCCTCCAAAAGAACAAATCTCTAGGCACAAGACAGCCATGAATGTTAAGCCTGATCCTAAGAAGCTCATTGAAGAACCTCTTCCAAGCACGAAGGGAAACCGTGCAGCTCAAAAGGGCCTAAGGGAGGTTTTGTCGGCTCGCAATACTAACATTCTCGTTCAACAAAATACCTCACAAGCAAGGACCTTGAAAAGACCTGCTATAACAGTTGACCCCATCATTGATGCTTCTCATCCACCTCGCAAGATCAGCAAGTCATCACGGAGCTTCAGTATCAGTCAAGCGGGTAGCCCGCTGCCACTTGAAACAAGCCCAGCTCAGCTTGTCGGTGGAACCAGCTCGAGTGCTATGGAAGAAGTTGAATCTGCGAAAGTGCCTAAGCGCAATCAGCAGATGGAGCCTAGAAGATCCCAACGCCTTCGAAGAACTGCGGAATAGGAATCCCCATATCCTGATGGCAATTACCTACAACAAGAGTACCTCTCAAGTCTGGCCGCCGCAGAATCCATCCCGGACAAGACACGAGTGGCATTTAGATCAAAGCCGAAGAAGCAAGAGAAATCCAAGGAAGCCGGCTTGCAACCCGAGCTCAGTTCAAGTGATCAAGACCTTCATGCTCAGATACTGGCGTCTTTGCAGGGACAAAATGAGGCGACTACCGATGTGGAACAGGCCATGGAACATGACAAAGTCCGCGGCAATAGAGAGTCTCCCAGACAGACACGACCGGCCGGACCGAATGCAGAGATATCAGAGAAACTCCATGGACTAGTCGAGGTAAGTCCCTTGTCGAGTGGTCAGTTCAATGCTAACATGCTGCCTAGACGATGCTGGATCATCTCCAAGCCAGGGAAGCGACCATCTACCGCGGCGCTGATGCCTATCGGAAGAATGGCATCAATTGCGTGGACAAGATCGAACGACGCTACATGCAAGAGAGGCAAGCGCTCAATGAAACGTGGAAGAAGGATAGTGATAGGTTCGTCCGGGGGACGCGGGCAGCCAAAGCAGCGCTTGATGAACGCGGAAAGATACGAGAGAAGGCAATACAGCAACTGGATGAAACGGCAGCAAGGCGCCGTCACTTGTTTCAACAAGCGACGACAAGCTTACGAGCACTTCATGGACGATTGATGAAGCGAAAACTTGTAGACTACGAAGATTGAGATGATTTACTGTATAGATTTTGTAATGACAGAACACGGGATTTGCTGGAGCTAGGCAATGGGCAAGTTTGACTCAAGTAGTGGGTATGTGATGGCAGTTGGTGGATGGGGACTGAAAATCAGGGTTCAATGGCGGCAGGGATTAAAAGGTTGATTGATGGGTCAGTTTCATGTTAGTAGGGCGGTAAGTATCTCGGGCTTGGCCAATGTTGTTGTTGATGAGAAGTCCCTGGGCGAATTGATAGTGATCTTATTGAGAAGTGATGTTCTCGTTATGATGTACTGACTGTCACAAAATCACAGCTTTTGGGCAATATTTGGAGCGATCTTAAGATGATCGAGACGACGTTGAGATGGGGTGCGAAGCAAATCCAAGGTTTGAGACTGGTGGCATTCTAGGCATGCTGAATGGACGGATGAACGGGAGAAAGCCAGTCTTCGCTTATTCGATGAGGCTAGGCTCGATATGGGAAGCATCGCAGACTGGCGTCAGACTGGCTTTTGGATGAGGGTGGAAGAAGACTTGGCGAATAGCGGTTAAAGGGAAGCGAGAGAGGTAGACGAATATCACGATGGGGACTAGATGATATAACCATGAGACACTTCAAGACGAGTACTGTTGATCTTGCATGTCATAATAATAAGCATCACGATCTTCAAGATTAGCTGCCTGCCTATCTAGCTGGTATTACTCTATTTGTGGCTGGTGATGTCGATGTCTGGAGTGTATAGTCCGGGGGGCGTTTCGGCGCGATAACGAACATGGGAACGATGACGATGGTGGTTTTTTCTTAGTTCGTTGGGTGACGTAGTGAGTTTGTGGCGCGGACGGGGTCATTCCAAAGTCCGAGATTTAGATGGTATGCATGATATAAGAGTTCCAGACCTGCTGATGAAGCCACTGCGATTAATGCTAAATATGCCAAAGCCTATTTACGAATATTAATTGCCTTTTTTCAATATTTAATCAATTCTTCGCTTTGATACCGAACGGACCCTTGCGCTTGGATAGCTGCACTTTGTTTGTTACCAGCTTGAAACTTGAGTGGCACGACACGATGGGTTCAGATGATGTGGGGCATATTCCTACACCAGGGTGAGTAAGACGATTGTTTCGTTCTGTTCTGTTCTGTTCTGTTTCGTTTGCTTTGTTCTATCTTATTCAGGCTGTTTATTCAGAGGCCAGTGCTTTTTTCTGTTTCAGTCATGAACAATAGCATATCCCCAACCTCTTTGTCACATCGTCATATGACCACTCTGCATAAGGGAGGCCAGGTCTATATCCTAAGAGATGAAAATGACCAGTCTAAGGCCTTCTAAGTCTACACTAAATTTACCTTAATCTTTTTGTCACTTAGGATAAGAGGCCCTAAGTTTTGGTCTGCCTCAGTCAAAGCTGGCTGCATCTCTTACAGGCAGGGGGGGCCTCCAGGGCATTGACGCTAAATTGCCAGTGCCGTCGCCTGCCCCGCCTCCACTGCGTCCTAGGCCTGTGGGCTGGGCTGAGCCTCCTGTCCAACGCGGCAGCTGCAGACACTGCCCTTCGCTCCAGTTTTTTTTTTCCTTTCTCTTTTTTTCTCCCCAGACCTCAACCTCTTCTACGTTGCACAAGGGTCAAATTACCTACAAAGCCTCGGTATAATACCACTGCCGCTAGTTCAATCACGAGCTGTTCTATTGTGTATGGATATTTCCTATTCAAACTTCTGTCGTTGACCCCGCTTGCATTGCATGTTCTATTGTCCGTCAGTCACTTACACTGCCACTGCCACCTGCTGCATCCGTTCTACTTCCGTTCTTCATCCTTCTCAGCATTTTCATCTTCTTTACAAACTACTACATCTCAGTCCTCATTCTTTGCGAATTCGTCTTCTGCATTATCCTCTAACATCCCTGCCTCTACAGCCGTTTGCACAGTCTTCTCAACTTTCGGAGTCGCCGATCACGACGACCAGGCAGCTCAAGCTCGGCTGACACCTCCTCGGACTCAACCTTAACCGCCAATTCCGACTACGAGATCACACCCGCAGACTCGACATTGCATTCTCCTGAAGTTTCACCTCGTTCTTCCACCTCATCCACATCTACTTCATCCTCTACGACAAAGCAACACAGGATGCCGTTTCGTCAGAGGATGGCCCGCCACTTTGGCGATTCAGTATGTGCAACCCCGCATTCTCCGTGCATGCCTGTCTAGGTATCGATCGATATGCGCCCATCGTTGAGATGCGCTTTTGATTGAGTTTAGCATGGAATGCGACTTGTCCTAGTGGCGTTGACGCTGACGCCTTTGAATCAATAGCTTGCTCCCGAGAAGCCCTATCTTAGCTACTACGATGTTCTCTTGACAGCTGAGGATATCAAGGCGCTCAAGCATGACTGGTTAACAGATAATAACATTGCTTTCTGGGAAGAGTACCTGGAGCGCGAAACACTTCCCAAGTACCCTCAAGCTCGCATCGTCCTGCTTCGTCCTAGCATGACATTCCTTCTTATGAAGGAGCCCGACCTCCGATCAGTCCAATCCGCCCTTCCCGATTTCTCAAAGGTCACCCATATCTTCCTACCTATCAACGACAATCGTAACGTGAGCGTCGCTGAGGGTGGTAGCCATTGGTCGCTGCTCCTTGTCTCGACCCTCGATGGTGTCGCCTTTCACTACGACTCTCTTGGTGGTGCAAACTACTCCGAGGCCAATGTCGCTACCCGCAAGCTTGCTACTATCCTCGGACGACCTCTTCGATTCATCAACCTCGAGGATTGCCCTCAACAGGAGAACGGCAGCGACTGTGGTGTCTTTGTCTGCTTGTTGATGCGCCACCTCCTCGTCAAGCGACTTCTGTGCGCTAATGCCCGCGAGAAGGTGTCGATGAGCATGGGTGGCAAGATGGTCGACAGCTATGGTGGTCGCAAAGAGATGATGCGAATTATCGAAAACCTCCGCAAGGAGGGCGAGCGAAGGCGATCGTGAGTGCACCCAATTTCTTTTTGCATGACGTATCTAATAATCAAGATAGGAGGAGCGCCAGCCCATTTTCGAACAAGACGCCGCCGCGGATCGAATAGAGAACGGACTGCTACGGCTCTTGCGAAGAATTCGAGGAACTCTTAAAGCAAATCAAGGAAGCTCAGGCGGTAAAGGCGCGTAACGCCCGACAGCCCGCTCGTTCACCTCCTCGTTCCCAAGAGGCAAAGAAACCCCCCGTCAACCAGAACGGCAAGGGTTCAATCGCCAAGGGTCCCGTCACTAAACCCAAGGGTTCTTCTCCGACAAGACTTGTTGATCAACCCCCTTGGAGAGGAATGAGACACCGTGTGCGCGCAAACTCGAACCCAATCCGATCTTCCAAAGATTCACCACCTTTTGGTCCACGAGCATGCAAGTCTGACCGAGTCACCAAAGAGCCCAGGATCCAAACGAGTCCTCCCACCCCCGTCAAAGTCCGGGGTAAGCGGTCTTCCAGCACCACAACAGCTCTTCCACCTCAAAGTGTGATCGAGACACAATGATGCACTTGTTTCACCACTGTAATGAAATGAACTTTACGAAGGATGCGTCACGGTCTATCAATTTTGTTTTTTGTTATCTCGCTTTGTCTTGTTTTTTGCCTTTTACCCTGTGTCTTTTTATCTTGGCGTTGGTGGTAGCGTGGAGCAGTAGGATGTGGTTATCATGTAACAGAGAAAGATGCCCATGCGCGCGTTTGGTGTTTAAATGATACTCCCAGATATCAAAGTAATTCGAGTTAGCGATGAAGGCGTTGGTAGGATATGGAAAAAGACATGCGTGCATTAGCATAGCCTATGAAGAATAATTGTACGTTTTTAACAATACTATTGCATTAATGATCGTGATATCATGTGATTGAAGTATATGATTCCAACTCCATACGCCTGAACAGACTTTTGTGAAGATAACATCTGCCATCTTTTGAAACGTCACCTATGGACTTGATCGCCATCTTTGGTATCTTTGATCCTTTCAACGTCAGCCTGCTTAGTTCTTCTCAGCAAAAGCAGGATTCTGCTCCATCGTCGAAGAGATATACCCCCTCAACGCCGCCCATCGATTCGCAGTCGGCGCCGGCGCAGTCTTCTCCTCCGTCGACTCCATCTCAACCTTCTGCGCGGCCGCACCATCCTGCTGCGTCAACCTCGCCATACTAACCCCAAACCTCTCCATCTCCCCCTTAACAACCCTCTCCTTCCTCTTCAACGCGCCCCTCTTACTCTTCAAACTCTTATGCCTAACCTTTCCCTGCTCAACCTCAACGCCCTCTTCCAGCTCCGGCAGCGCATCAGCCAAACTCTCTAAATTCGCTGCTAATTTCTTCGATGGCCTTCGACGCTTGGTAGATTTTGAAATACGTGCTGATTGGATCCGCGAGACGAAGGATGAGTGCTTGATGAGGCGCTTGTCGCGCTTGCTGGAGAGGAAGGAGTCGGTTACGGCGGCGTCGTCGCGGAAGACTTTTTGGGGTGCTTGGGGGTGGATTTGGCCTGTTATGCGCTGGTGGCGGAGGGTGCGCGCGGAGGGCTTCTTGAGACCTGGGGGTTGAGGAGCCTGAGGTTGTTAGTGAGCTGTTATTTGGGGATAGTTTAAGGGGAAGGGGTGTACCATTTTGTGTTGTGGTTGGGGTGTGGTGTTGGAGATAAAGGATTTGGTGTTGAGAATAAGGTGTAGGCGAAGATACTGGAGAAACATTTTCGGTGAGTGCTCACCGAGGTGGTGGGGCACACCGAAACGGCGTGGAGGGGCAGTCAATGGCTTGATGATCAGTTTAACACACGATGAAAATTTGGGCAAAACAGAGATTAAAATCATGGCTAAAAATAGGATCGGGAGACCAGTACTTGGTATTCATATCAGCTCACGATCTGCAATGTTTTACGAATAGAAAATGCCAGAACTGCTCATACTATCAATCCATAGTGGGGTTCAATACAATATCTTCGTTCTAAGCTGATCCTCTCGTGACTTTCAACTTTCACTTTTCTCGCATCTCAAACTGACTCTCATTAAAACTCAGGCAATAACAATGGAAGAAATCGATAATCTTCGAAGAGAAATCGCCAAGCGAGAGGTCGAACTCGCAGATCTTCGCTCCCAACTCGCCGCCGCAGAATCACAAGCACGTGAATCTAAAGAAGCGTGGAAATGGCCACTGGATAACCACGAGTATGAGAGGTATAGTAGACAGATGATTGTTCCAAACTTTGGACTACAGGGTAGGTTCACTTTAGAGATTCAAGAGTACGGTATTAATTGATGAACAGGACAACTACGCTTGAGGAAAGCCAAGGTTCTGCTCGTTGGGGCTGGCGGCCTGGGATGTCCTGCTGCTGCATACCTCGCCGGTTCAGGGATTGGGACGATCGGTCTTGTTGATGGCGATGAAGTTGAAGTTTCGAACTTACATCGTCAAGTTGCGCATTCGACGGGTCGTGTTGGTATGAGTAAGGTTCAGAGTGCGATCACATATCTCAAAGAGTGAGACCCCTTCCATCCTCACGTACCTTACTAACTGATGAAGACTTAACCCGACGATAACTTACAATACACACAACACGCATCTTACACCGCAGAACGCTGAGGATATTGTATCGGGGTATGATTTGGTCCTTGATTGTACTGATCATCCTACGTCTCGCTATCTCATCTCAGATATTTGTGTTCTTCTCTCAAAGCCTCTCGTCTCAGCATCTGCCTTCCAAACTTCAGGCCAACTCATTGTTCTAAACAATCCTCCTGGAAAAGGCCCCTGTTATCGCTGCGTATTCCCTACGCCGCCACCACCAGATAGCGTGGTTGGATGTGGTGAGGGTGGCATTATTGGACCTATTGTTGGTACAATGGGTGTCTTACAGGCGCTGGAGGCAATCAAGTTGATCTCAAGAGGTGATCTCGAGATCCATGGAGATGCCAAGACACCAATGTTGTTGCTTTTTAGTGGCATGGCTGATACCCCTTTCCGATCTGTGAGGATGAGGGGGAGAAGAAAGACGTGTCTGGCTTGCGGTGATGAGAATAGGTTGACGTTGGAAGAGCTAAAGAACTCAATGGATTATGTTCAGTTCTGCGGTGTCAAGCAACCTGTTCAATTGCTTAAGCCGGATGAGCGAGTCACAGCAAAGGAGTATGAGGAGCTCTCCAATGGAGAGAATAAGGATATGTTGCTGGTGGATGTTCGGGAGAAGGAACACTTTGATCTCTGCAATATCTCTGGATCGGTCAATATTCCTATTAGCCGCTTCATGAGCGCTCGGGGTGAAGCTACACCCGAGGGTTGGCCAAGCGATCTGCCCCATTCAACGCCCATATACGTCGTCTGCCGAGTGGGTAATGATTCGCAGATTGCCGCTCAGAAACTCAAGGATCTGGGATTAGGGAACAACGGAGAGCGATTTATCGGCGATATTCTAGGTGGAATCAAGTCATGGAAGGATACTGTTGATCCATCTGTACCTTTTATATAGACTAACACAAGAGACGCCGGCTAAAAGAGGAAATGGGGATAGTCGTATTGGATGAGAGATTTTATGATACATACATACAACATACAATGCCTGTGTTAACCCGAGCACACCAAGGACAGGCCGTTCCTGCCCATCAGCTGCGCCATTACAAATAACATTTTGCTCAAGTCAACAGAGACTCCTGTGAGATATTTTTTCTTTCTTTTTTTACACAAAGTTGGCAGTCTTCTTTTTGTTGAATGCCTTTTGATCTTTTAGCCATTGGCGATATCCAGAAACACTAGAGATCTTCTCGCCGTAGAAATCGGGAACTGTTTCGTAGTTAGTAGCTCGATCGGCACTTGAAGCTAGCGAGATGAAAACTTACCAGGGTTGCTGGCGCTCGAGTTGGTGGGGTCAACCCGATGCTTCTTGATGCGCTCAAAGAACTGAGCCTCCTTCTGCGTCATCTGCTTCTTCCACTGACGATTCAAGAGGTAAAAGATCTGGTTTCCAACACTAGGACCGCTCAACCATCCAAGACCCGAAAAGGCGAGCGTCATAAGTCCCAGCGTCATAAACGGATCGAGAGGGATTTGCGAGATGATCGGTTCCGCCATACCCGTCGAGAGAAAGACGGCACCCGCACCACCGGCGAACAATCCATTGGTGATGGAGAACAAGAGCTGGTATCGTCGGCGCGAAACTCGCAGCTTGAAGAAGCTGTTCCAGTCGAGCGGGGGAAGTTCGGTAGACTGCGGCTTATCGGAGTAGGTGCGGGAGAAGGTCTTTGCGACGGGTGTGAAGCATTGGGGTCGGAATGGCGATGCTGAGAGACATGATGCTGGACGGAGAGTTGAGAATGAAGCTTTTTGTGATGAGCGCACGAGACCTGTTAACGACATGCGCAAGACGGAGGTCTTGAGCGAAGAAGCCATGATGAATTGATGTTGTGGCCAATTGAGCTTTGAGAAGAAAAGTCAATTAGAGGATTGAGTGGAGATTGAAGATGTCGTTGTGCCGTCGGTTATTTGGCGTGACGTGGGGATGCTGAAGCTCGGTAGAGCTGTGTTTGTGATCTCATGGTGGATGGAAAAGTTTGGCGCTTGTTTAGGCGCGGCTAAGCGCTGCCGCGATTAAGGCTCAATTAGAAGGGGATAGCCCAGGCACCCCCTAATAAGGGCTATAT
>JABEEQ010000930.1:0-43597 GCA_014824365.1 Fusarium sp. NRRL 66894 | reverse complement strand
GCTGCACAGTCTTCAGAGACGTGATAGAAACTGCTTCTCTGTCAAGGAACTCCTCGATGAAACATCCCGTGATGTCGCGCTGGCGGTGAGCTCGTTCGAGATCCTCTGAGGATAATCTCCATTCTGGAGGAATCTTGTCTAGAGTCGCAGCGCGCTTAGCTGCCGCTCGAGCCTCCCACGTTTCCTTCATTCTTGAGAAAAGATATCAGAAAGAAATGCAAAATTCATGTCAGAGACTGGAGGAAACCAGATTCTGGGGACATTGATCGAGGTTATGCGAGGTCGTGTAGTCGATGAAAGAAGCATGAAAATGAATGACGACGACATCTGGAGTTGTAAGACATGTGATGAAAATAGCTTAGCACACGACATTTCAAGAACAGATCTCCTCACTAAAAATACAATGTCTCTTTTTTATCGTTTTCCTGCTACCTAAACAAATCATAGTCGTTTGTTATGGCAAGATTGCCGGTATGTCAAGGGTTGTACTCCGCAAACCTTGAACAAACCTCGCTTCCGCCAAGACCATGAACAGGACCATGTTCCCCGCCACTCGTAGCAACTTGTCTCGTCAAAAGCCAAGTGCTCCGCCTATCTTTGATGGCTGATACAAGACGACGTGGTGTTTCTCCAAAAATATGGTTAATTGCCTTGAACAACTCCATCTTTGATCTCGCGACCTGCCGGTTGTTCAAAAACAATCAACACCCAAAGCCAACCTCAGCCGTGACAAATACAGAACAAACCAAACATATACCATCAAAATGAGGCCCATTCTCGAGAGCCTCCATTACCAAGCTCAGACCCTAATCCAATTCATCTCATTTTGTTCCCCTCCCCGGCATTTACCATAGCGACGATAGCGCTCCTTCATCTCACGGAACTCATCATTCTCAGATATAGTCATCTTGACTGTCCTAAAATTGACATCGGCAGAAAGAGCAAGCATTCTCGTTGAAAAGTACTCTTCATCTGTCCAGAGGTTTGTAAATAGTGTGCCGACCATGTACATCGCACCAAGGGCAGTCTCCGCCTCCTTCACGTAGTGCAAATGGTCTGTCACCATCTGCTTGATGTCCTCGCCCTTCCAGCCCCAGTACGGCTGTCTGTGCAGATCGTCTGCCAAACTTAGCAGCACGACTGATTCCGGGATTACGTAGCGCAGTGGTGAAACGTGCGCCCCCTTCGACGGGCCAGTGATGAAGATCCATGGAACGAGAAGAATGCGAAGATTAGAGAAGTCGTGCAGCTTGAAAGGAGAGCCTTGGATAGCCAAAGGCCAGAGCGTATCTCGCCTCAAGATCCCAGGGTCGTCAACAGCGAGGAGCTCCAGCCTTTCGAGTTTGAGTCGGTGTCCTTCCAGAGAATCTTGCAGCGTGCTCGTATCCAGTGTCAGGGTTCGATTAGAGATATCGCTTGCCTTTGAATGCCAGGCGTAGGTATATTTCAAGCCTGTGAGATTGGGCGCGAGAGCAAGAATCTGTCCAAGCTCCGCTTCACCAATCCTCTTCAGTTCCAGACATCTAAGATGTTCTAACTTCGTAGAGGTCACGACCGGTCGTGAATCTTCGGGGAAGCTGCCTGAGATGAAGAGCCTCTCAAGCTTATCAAGATGAAAGAAACTTTGGAAGACATTGGTGAGCTTAAGGCGTCTATGGTAATAGGTCGCGGCTTGGTTGTTGACAGTAACATGGCGGAGATGCTCGAACTTGTGCAAGCTGCTGTTTCTTGAAGTAGTGCGGCGCTCAGGGTCGAATAACAATCGGAGGTAGTAAATCTCAACAGAAAAGTCCTCGCCGAGATAAATACTTCTGACTTTGGGCGTAAGAGCCACCAGCAGGGCGACAATAGAATCAACCTGACCTCCCAGGAAACATTTGGCCCAGCCAATTATGTCGTTGAGACGCGAACCATGGATCATCTTGAGTGCCTTTATCATGTCTGTTCGTTTGAGGCATGTGATAGGCGTGATGGGGATTTCATCAACCTTTCTTGTGGGAAAGTCATAGCCATCGAAACGCAGATGCTGAACCGCCTGGGCCAGGTCAGGCCGGTCGAGAAGAGTTCGTACGACGAGGATTAGTGGGGTAGGGTCGCCGGTAGTACCGCCGGTAGGACAACTGACATCGACTTCCCTGTGAAGAACCGGCTGGACGATATTGGCGAGATGCTTGTTGACAAGCGACAAGGCCACCAAATCTTCCTTTGATAGAAAGTCCAAGATGCTGAGTTGAACTTCGACGGGGCAAGCAAGAAGCCGTGAAGGCTTTCTGAAGCAAGATCAGATCAACAACATGAACAGATGCAGCGTAACGTACCCAAGGACTTTCGCTTTTCGCTTCTTAGGTATGGAGAGAGGAGGTAGGACACCCAAGAAACGGCGCGGCATGGTGGATTCACCATTGGCGTTGAAGAATCGATACATGATGAACACAAAAAAGAAGGAGATGTTGATCAAAACAGGCGACGTTGCTTTTGTTGTGAAGACAAAAGTAAAAACAAGTAGAGGCGACGTCGTAAGTTTGTTTTGAGTTGGGTTGGTGACTTGAAGTTGTTTACCTGCATCACGTGCAATCACAGTGAATCAGAACAATATCTGCAGTGCCAAACAGCCGCCAGCCAAGCAAAGGGCCTATGCACTCCGCGTATAGCTATTCCTTAATCGTGAGGAAACTTTTATGTGCCGGCAAACCTGATGCTGGATAATGAAAGGCGCCACCCAAAAGCCATTTGACCCTTCCAAAGATTCCGATTCTCTAGCAATGACGAAGCATTTCGCCAAAAATGGAGTCTACATGCAAAGTGCATTCACAGTCCGTGGCATTTACTTCCTCTGGTGAATATAAATTTCATATTCAATCATATGAATCTCAACTCCAAGACCAATAACGGTTAGTGCGACTGACGCCATCGCTCCAAGTCCATGGGATGGGTCCTCCTTAGCTCTTCAACGCGGGGAACGCTTCGGCGAACTTGACTCAATCATTCAGTTCATAAATGTCTTCATCATGACCAACCATTCTCATGTCGTCAGAAATGGACAACCCTCCCTCAAATCGCAAACGAAGCAGCGTCCGACGTGCTAACGTGACAGCGTGTCAACGATGCAAGTCCCGAAAACAACGCTGTGACCAGAACATCCCGGCTTGTTCATCTTGTGCACGTGCTGGAGTGCACTGTGTAAGCGTTGATGTGGACGGACAATCGGTGCCTAGGAGGTATGAACGTCTGTTCATGCTCTCTTGCTAAAATAGAGTGATTACTTATACGTCTTCAGTTACATCAAAAGTCTCGAGGATCGAGTCGCTGAGCTTGAGCTGGCACTCCGGAATCAAGGGATTGACACCAAGTCAGTTGTCAGCCGAGCCGCCCAAGATGCTCCTGAATCGACACCAGAGGCTCACAAATGTAATGATTTGAACTTACTGCGCCTGCTAGTTCCCAAGCCAAAGGATATACAGCACCCTGAAGACTCAGCCTACCATGCTCTACTAGACACCATCACTGTACTAGAAACCATCAAATTTCCTCCCAAGCCGACCGCCATTCAACTCACCGCCACATACTTCGAACACTCGAATTTCTTCTCTCCCGTTCTGAACCAAGAGTCATTCAACAGTACCATCGCCGCCCTTTATCAACACCAGAGTACTCCCAGTCAGGGCACTTCAATACAGAAATTCCAACTTTGCATGGTTCTAGCCATCGCCATAAGACTTCTCAACAGGACAGATTCTTCTGTTCCAACCACTGCATCCGACTCGTTCTTCGCATCAGCTATTGGCATACTCATAGATCGTCCTCAAGCTACGTGGAGAGGCGATCTACAACATCTCCAAAACCTGCTCCTTATCGTCCAGTATACCATTTTCGCCTCAAACCTCTCTGCAGCTTGGCACTTCATCGGCCTGGCAACACGGTTAGCCATCGATCTCGACCTTCTCAACGAAAATCACCTTTCCTTAGAACAAGACTCGCACTCTGACACAGAAGTCAACAAGAGACATCGAGTATTCTGGTCCACATACATCCTCGAAACAAACCTTTGTGTGATACTCAATCGTCCACGATCAATACCCGACGAAGCTATCTTCACGTCCCTCCCCTCAACAAGTGGACCTGAATCGTCAGGTCCATTAGCAAACCACTGCATCCTCTTCCGCCAACTCGAGTACGAAATCTTTCACACGCTTAATTACAAACCTCCCGCAAATGGCACCTTTTTCAACTATAAGGCCTGGAAGATGAGCATGAAGGACCGTCTTGTGGATTGGCATGCAAACGTGCCTCCCGTGGACGCCACATCAAAGCTTGCGCCTCAGAACTTCTTCGATGGCGCTTTGTACATGACTCTTGTTACTCTCTTTTCACCATCTCGCCATTTCCCCAATCTTTCAGAAGATGAGCTGAGAGATCTTGCGCAATATGCTTCTACGAGCATTGAGCTGTACAGAGAGGGCTTCAAAGAGGGCAAGTTGAGGTTCTACTGGCGAACGACACCAAACCTGTTCCAGTCTGGCGCCGCTTTGATCCACTGTATCAAGAGTCTCACACTCCAAGGTGCAGTGTTTGATGTGAACGCGTTGAAGAGTCGGGTATCTGTATGTTCAACGGTTCTGTGGGGTATGGCAGAGCGGTATCCTCCTGGAGCTTCATATCGCGACCGCTTTGATGGGATGTCAGCTACTATTGACGAATTGGCTTCAGAACTCCCGATGGATATTTCAAGTGACTTTTTGTTTGGGCATAATGTTGTCCCGTCGTTGGATCTAGATGGGACGGCGACGTTATGGACGTCAACTCCTCCCACTTTGGATCCGTGGATATTTGATCAAGCATGATTGTGACAGCGGTCACTCATCAGCTCAAGAAAGAAGAAAAGAATCGATGAGCATATTTTTTAATTTATTCTGTTTGAATCTCTTACTCCCCATTGTGTTTCCAAATCTAGAACAGCCTTTAGAGGCCCTTCAGTGGGTCAGGCGGAGCCGGATCACTCCTCAAACTCTTCTCAAATGCCGCTCTCAACTTCATAACAGGCTGCAAGACCCAAGTGTTGTAAGCCAAAATATCCGTCTCCTCCTTTGGGTCTCTCACTACGTTAAACAGATACGGAGATTCCAGCTTTCCAGAGGACTGGTTGACTTTTGGTTCCCAGACCAAATGAAGCTTCCAATCCTTCCACTTCACAGCACGCAGTTCATCCTTGATGTAGAAGAGGAAGCCTTCACGCTGAGATTTGACGGATGCAGGATCCTTGAAGAATGATACCTGGCTCATGCCATCAATTGGTCTGTCGGATGGGATTTCTGCACCCGCAATCTCGAGGATGGTTGTGAAGATATCGGTTACGTGGACTGTCTCGTTGGATGTTACTCCAACGGGGACTTTCTCTGGCCATCGGATGATGAAAGGGACTCTCAAACTTCCCTCCATGGCAGTGTGATACGTCCCAGACCACGGCCCAGCAGTACCCTTGTATGGAGGTCTGAACTCAGGTCCATTGTCAGAGGCAAAGATCAGAACCGTGTTCTCGCGAACTCCAAGCTCATCCAGATGGTCGATCAGTTGGCCAACTCGGTAGTCCATCTCAGCCATAGAATCAGCAAACTCTCCCTGTCCTGTCTTCCCTTCGAAGTCGCGATGCGGCAGAGTCGGGAAATGCAGATGGACGAGCGGATGATACAGGAAGAAGGGCTTCTCTGCCTTGACTTGACGCGACAGCCAATCTTTTGACTGATCCACTAGCATCTCATCGATCAACCGTCGCTTTTCGAGATCATACACACAAATGTTCTCAGAGTCTAGTCCCGCGACACCTTTCATGATATACGGCAACTCCGCGACTTCAGGTGTATACCCCAAAGCCGAAGTGAACTGACTCTCATCTGTCGTCCTCGGAATCCCAAACCACTCGTCAAATCCCCTGTCAGAAGGATACCGACCAGGAATATCACCAAGATGCCACTTTCCATGATGCGCCGTCGCATAACCCTTTGGCTTGAGACATTCTGGCAGTGTACGCTCCCAGCTTGTAAGGCCTTGAGGAAACCCAGCTGGGACAGATTGCCGACACCCGGTTCGAATGGGATGTCGACCTGTCATCAAGGCTGAGCGCGTAGGAACGCAGTCACTCTCAACGTTGAAGTTGTGAAGGAGAAGGCCTTCTGTGGCGAGCTTGTCGATGCGAGGTGTTGCGGCGCCGCGAAGAATGCCTCCGCCGTAGCAGCCGATCTCACCCCAGCCTAGATTGTCGGCTAGGATGAGCACGATGTTGGGTTTTGATGCATCTTTGGACATTTCGAATTGTTTCAATCTGCAGACGTTGATTTTGGCTCTGGCTGCAAACAAATGTTCTGCAATTGAGTCAACTTCCTTTAAACTTCGCCGTTAGCTCATTGTCCTCGTCAAAGTCGCAATCGCGTATGCTCAAGGGTGATAATCAGCTTGAAGCCATCGGCGAACCGTCCGAAACCCCACATTTTCGCTCATCGCCGACGCTCACCTCCGACGACTAAATCATCTTCCTTACAATAACATAGCAAATCGTCTTGAAGGGCAAAGATGCGCGATAAAAGCATTCAATGGCGTGCGCACCTGATCATCTGTGATACCTTATCATGCTTAAGAGCTGTTGTGAGTCTTGGGACGGTAATGGATGGGTATAAAGACGTACGTCTGGTAGTCGACGACTGGAAGATCTTGTGTCGATACAGGCTGCTGAATTACCCTGTATATTTGGGCCGAGTATCAACGTGTCGCTGGATAAATCTACCAAGATGGATCACAATCAAGATGCTAAAGACAGCCATGATGATGATGCGCCGCAATCAATCATTGCGCAGCCTACTTGGACAGATGGCGAAGAAAAAGCAGTCGTTAGAAAGTAAGTTCACGAACCCCATCTCCCAATTGACGCCCCGAGCTCACATCGTAGGCTCGACATGATCCTTATGCCTCTTCTCGTCCTCGGTTTCTACGCCCTCCAACTCGACCGCAGCAACATCAGCAACGCCCTAACCGACACGCTCACAACTGATCTAAACATGACCAAAGACGACGTCAATCTCGGCGACCAACTCATGATGGCAAGGATAATCATCGCCGAGATCCCCTCCAACATTATTCTCCAAAAGCTCGGCGCACCCATCTGGCTTACGGGCCAGGTACTCATCTGGGGAACAGTTGCTCTGACGCAAGCTTGGGTTACGAATGTGCATTCCTTCTTTGCGACGCGATTCCTGTTGGGGTTTTTTGAAGCCAGGTCCATTCCGGGCGGACAGTACATGCTTGCACTGTTTTATCGGGAGAAGGAGTTGGCGCTAAGAACGTCGATATTCTATTTTGGGAATTATTTTGCTACTGCTACGGGATCTCTGATTGCTGCTGGTGTTTTGCAGATGGGCGGTATAGCTGGTCTGGCTGGTTGGCAGTGGCTCTTCATCAGTTCGTTCCTCATGCAATGCTCCGTAATTGATATTGCTAACATCAAACAGTTGAAGGTATCTTCACCTTAGTGGTCTTCTTCATCTTCATCCTCCTTCTCCCTCGATCGCCAATGCACACGAAACCTATCCACGGCCGTTTCGACCTCTTCACCTCACGCGAGTGTAAAATCATGCACGATAGAATTTACCAAGAAGATATCTCCAAGACCAAAGCCCACGCCAACATCACCTTTCGCGGTGTCATCGCCGCCCTCACCGACTACCGCATATGGATCCACACTATTCTCAACGTCGTCTCTCTCGCTCCCAAGGGCGGTCTTCAACTCTACGGACCAACCATCATTCGAAGCCTAGGCTTCAGCAAGATCAACTCCAATCTTTTAAACTCCGTCAGCAGCTTCCTCGTTGTTTTTCTGAGCTTCGCCATCGCCTGGGCGTCTGATAAAACGAAGCAACGAGGGTTATGGTGCATGGTCGCGTTTCTTTGGAGTATTACATTCGGTGGTGCTCTGTTTGGATCAACTGATAAAGACAAGTGGACCAAATACGCCCTCTTCACCCTCTTGAGCAGCGGCAATGCACTATCTCAAGGTCTTAACGATGCTTGGTTGAGTATTAATACTCGATCTGCTGAGAAGCGCAGTATTGGCTTGGCGTTGGTTGTCATTGGGAGTAATGCTGGCGGATTAGCTGGAAAGCAGCTTTTTCGTGAGAGCGATGCGCCAAAGTATACAAAGGGATTTTTGGCTATTGTTTTGTTGTATGCTGCTGCTCTACCGATTACCGCTGCGATTATGGGGGTTTATTGGCGACAGAATACGAAATTGGTCAGGGAGCTTGTTCAGAATGAGGGGGATGTTGATCAGGTTGGTAGAAGCCAGCGCTTTCAGCTGTAGATATTGAGTCATGAAATGATAATCATTTCTGGGTATGTTTCACTATTTTACAAGCCATAGCCTCTTTATCACTTCAATTCGAGGGACGGCAGCTAAAAGCGGCTTTTTCCGTGATCCTTAAGGTTCCAGTCTTCAGTGGGGAAGAACTCCAACAACGGTCCAAATTCACCGTTCCTAACCGCAAAAGGCCGCACCAGCTTCCAACCTCCAATGAAAAAGCCCACTCTCCACCGCTGACTCTCAAATGCCGGTCGATTCAGATACGCTACAGTTCACTTTACCCTGCCAGCCCTGTCAAGCTGAGCATCGCACACCGAGACCCAAGATCCCTGGGCCATCATGGACTCACCTCAAAACGCTTCTCTCAACGAGCAAGAACGAAAGTCTGTCCCCCTCACCCCCCGCAGCGTTTCCATTCTAACGCTCGTAGAAAACTCCGCAATCGCCTATCTCAACGAGCTTTTCGTCGTCGACAGGCAGAATGTATCAGGGAGCTGAAAAACCGCGTGAATGCGGACCAGAGATCTGATAGTGAGCGTGTAGAAGCGCTTCAGAAGGAGAATAGATTGCTGAGACAGCAGTTGATTGATGTTCAGACTAAGATGTCGCGGATGATGGCGTCGGTGCAGTTGTTGAGTGATTCGGTGGCTAAGACGCTTGATGATACTGCGAGTGGTGAGAGGGATGAGCGACACATAGGTGATGAGAGAGAGAGGACTGAGCAGGTGAATAGGAAGACTGGGAATAAGGAACAGATTGTTGAAGAGGCGTCGTTGCAATCGATTGACTTGGAGGCTTTTGATCCGTCTATTCTGGACTTTGATGCACCGTTTTCATCATCAAGTGTCACTGGTAAGCATCACCATTTCTGTATGACCGTAAATCTAACAGGGAGGTACAGCGCCGACAACAGATAACGGTCTCACATCAGAACTCATTAATGTCGCTGGCACAAGTCCATTCTACTCTCAGATCCCGAATATCTGGAGCCACGAGTATCAAATGGGCATGCAACCTTATTTAACCGCCATCAACGCAACAGCCGAGTCAAGCATGGTTCTCGGAAAAGATTACTCTTTTACCAATTCGCCATTCTCGGATCACATTCAGCTGCTTCAGCGAATGCTCAAGAATAAGCTCAATACTCTCGGCTTTGTTCCAGAGGGTCATAATCCTTTCCAGAGGTATGCAACTCCTTCTTGATATCGCGGGGTATTCTAACACTTCTAGTGTCTACCAACCAGTCCTCATGGTCTTGTCCATGTTCAACAGCATGACTCGTCCAGACGTAATGGCCTGGTACGCCAAAACACGCTTCTATCACATCATCGAGCTCACAGCCTGGCAACTCTACCCATCATCCGCAACCTTCAATAAACTCCATCCCCGATACCGCCCTACAAAAGACCAGCTAGAAAATCCTCACCCCGGCATCATCGACTGGATCCCCTTCCCTACAATTCGCGATCGCTTAATCCAACTGCACTCTGCAAACCCTCACATCGACCAGATCTTCTGCGACGCTGTAACAGGCTACGTCGTTGAAGCCCTCATGTCAGATCTTGTCCTGGGTGCCCCGCAGATAACGGTCTACGTGCGTGTAACCGACCTCATCAACACAATGTCCTCCGGGACATCCGAGAGCGAAAACACAATCGCCATGCTCCCCGCACCGGATATCTCAACTTTATTCTCATCACCTGCGTATGCTCGCGCCGCGTTTAATAAATTGAACATGGACAAGGGCGCAGGATACTACAAGATCGACCCCGCATTCTTCGAAAAGTATCCTGAACTCTGGGACCAAGCTAGTGAGCTCACAGCAACAGGAATGCCACTGAAGCCAAAGTATCAAAAGATTCTTACGTATCCGAAACCGCTCGACTCCTCAACTGTGGAGACCTATCGAAGCTTCATCGACTTTTCTCTCGATGCAGCGAATACGATATCAATGTCCCCATGATCAGCCAACCGGGCGGGTTTCGTTATCTATCAAAAATAAACTCTCACATGATGCAATACACGTGTGAATACGGCATTATTAGCGCATTTGAGTTTGGTAAAGTTTCGGGAAGCGTAATGGAATGTTGAGTAAACGACCCACCACGATGGGTTTGACTAACACCCGAGTTACTAACACCTCGATTCTGTGATTCATCTGTGGATCATCGAGTGGGGATACAATCATCTATATAGAAATGCCAGAATTAGTACAGCACCATCACGAGCCAACATCTACACCAATTTCAATCCCTCCAAAATGCCGTCTCAGATACCAACTTCAGTTCCTCGCTATAGTTTCATGGACGATTATAGCGAAGGTGCACATCCTGCTCTTCTCAAGGCGTTAATCACCAGCAACACCACTCAAGAAACTGGCTACGGAGGCGATACGTACTGCGATCTTGCACGACAGCGAATCCGTCGACATCTCGGCCGCAACGATGTCGGCATATTTTTCGTACCGAGTGGGACATCCGCCAATGCCATTTCCATCGCTGCATGTCTTCGACCTCACGAAGCTGTCATCGCTGCTAGCTCGGGTCATATCGTTACGAGAGAAACAGGCGCAGTAGAAGCAAGCGGTCATAAAATCATCAACGTCACACCACAGAATGGAAAGCTTACACCTGCGACGATCGAGCGTGCACTAGATGATAATTGGCATTTTCCTCACATGGCGAAACCTCGACTGGTGTATATATCCAACGCAACGGAGATCGGTACTATATACTCGAGAGCGGAACTCGCCGCTATAAAACAAGTCTGCGAAAAGAACGGTCTCATTCTCTTCCTCGACGGCGCTCGAATTGGCACAGCCCTCGCATCGAAATCAAACGACATGACATTAGCAGACATTCTCGAACTCACAGATATATTCTGGATAGGCGGTACTAAAAATGGCGCCCTTCTCGGTGAAGCAGTAGTCGTAAAAGACGCCCGCCTCTCCTCCGAATTCGAATTCTACATCAAACAACATGGCTCGCTCCTCGCAAAAGGCCGCGTCATCGGTGCACAATTCGCCGAGCTCTTCGAAGGCGATCTATACTTTGAGCTAGCGCGCAAAGCGAATCTAGCTGCGGAGACGTTATCTAGCGGTATTGCGCAGGGGGGATTTTCAGTTTATGCTGCGACGGAGACGAATCAGGTTTTTGCGGTGTTGCCGTTGGGATTGATCAAGGTATTGAAGGAGAGTTTTAGTTTTTATGTTTGGGAGAAGTGTGGTGATGATGAGGCGGTTATTAGATTGTTGACGACGTGGGCGACTGAGGGGGGGCAGGTTGAGAGGTTTGTGGAGATGGTTCATGCTTGGAGGGGATAGAAGGCGTTGGAGATTGAAAAGTTATCAATTGGCCCATGTTTTAGGAATAATACTTGTATTTATTGAGACTTCGATCATCTGCTGATAAATAACCAATTAATCCAATCATTGCATTGTATTTGCGTTCCTGGGCAGAGGAAGGGGATTACATGTCGTGTATCAGGCCTCAACAACTTGAGATAATGGAGAGTTTTTATTGACCATCTATCTTCCGTCCTATATGGTCATCCGTGACTCCTTTCCATCATGCCCATGGCCATCATTTGACCGTGGGTTCCAAACCTGGAACAGTCAGCTGTGAAGAGCTTCAGCCGACTATTCTCGCTGGACCTCTCATCGAGGAATTCGTCCAGGTTTTACCGGCCCCTTCTCATTTCAATAGACATGGCGCATGTATGCATTTACCCAGCTTCGTATTTCGTATCATCAATGAATTTAGAATATTGTTATCAATCAATACTCCGTCAGGCATCTCTCGGCTTCAGGCCTGCTTAGTCACCAGTAAGCGACGAGAAGGATTCGCACTATTTGACCGCTCAACAGACATTGATCATTTCTCTCCTTACGAATCGTTTTTAAACGATCATGGCAGCCGTAGATGCAGCTTTTGACGGGGAATTCGGGTTTCTGAAGTACCTTGACGATGCTAATCAATGCCAAGACTCGATAGCCGTCAAGCGCTCAGCCTATTGGTGCTACTGCGGTCCTCTCCTCAACCCCTCCACCGATCCGGACTCATCAATACCGGATAATTTCTACGACTTTGAGAGTCAAGTCTTTACAGGCTCTATTCGCCACAGACTTGTTCCTTTTCTGAGTTATATCAAGAATCTTCTCCCCGCCAAGGGGTTTAAGCATTATTTCCTCACTATTCGTGCCACGACGCCAACTCACGAGTTTGATCAACCAAGATGGCATACCGATGAACTCTTCTTCACCAAGGACATACTCCCCGGTACACGCCTGGGTCTCAAATCACAACATCAAAAGCATCATCGAAACAGCGGAACAAACTGGAAGATCTGCACTACCCTCCTCGGCCCCTCAACACTCTTCATACCTGCATCTCATCAGCCCCACGCTCGCAAAGCTCAAGAATGCGCTCGTAACGCAGCAAGTACGGATCACGAATGTGTTTCAATTCGTTGTGTTGGCTGTGCAGCTGCAGCAGATGCTGTACGCGATGAACTAGCTACTGTACTAAAACCATTTGGTGCAGAAGCAGCAGAAACAAGTGAATGCTCTGTATTCAAAGTTGGGGGGGAATTTGGAGCAGTACATTCTGAGCCGTGTATGAGTAAGGAGGCTAGTGGTAGAGTTTTTATCAATGTTGTGCCAGGGATGGAGGATGAGCTGAGAGTGTTGATGGGGAAATGGGGCATGAAGTTCCCCAGACAGTGGTGGGTGGGAGGGAGATGAACGCGAGACAGCTAATAATGTGTATCTAGCTCATTTTCGCTTCTTGATACTCTGTTTGAGAGGTTCATTTTACTCTCTGTTGTTGACAGTCGGAGATTGTTAGTCTCATGGTCAACACGTGTCTCGTCCATTTGAGGCTTCACAGCATGGGCTCGGGTAGAACTGCAGGGTAACACATGCACATGACAATTAAAGTTAAATGGACCAGCCACCGTGTCTCGGTCTCACATCGTAAGTTGTTGACTTAAAAAGTCATGAATTTGTATGTCAGAAGATGTCTTGGTACAGAGTTTTACGATGGCTGGAGAGTTATACATAGAGCTTGAAGAGATACGGTCATCTCGTTCAATTAGAGCCAAAGCGATAGTAATCACAGCCACGCCCATCGAATCAATGCGGCTCTACCGTTTCCCGTTAAAAGCGCTATCGGAATCGTCAGGTCCCCAACCGCCCCGCCATCCCCCGACCATCTCGGCCGAGCACAAAAACACCAATGCCTCTACACCATCACTACCAATTGACAACCTGCGCTTACGATGGTGTAACAAACCAATCCAGCCACGTTCATTTCCCTCCATCCAAATCGCTGATCTCAATCAAAGCTCAGCGATAACCTTCTCGCACCAACCGTCACAGCAGATTGTGGCTTGCATCACCAGGGTGACATTTCGTCACAGCTTACGGGAGCACGTCGACGTGGCGCTGCACGCCGTTTTTCACAGCGGGTACACCAGTAATTAATTCCCAACCTCTGTAAAACAAACACGGGATCCAAGTAGTCAATGTCTCGGGACGCGTAAATTCAAGGAGTAGAGCGTATCCCTCTGTTTCAAACAAATACTGTCCCTGATCGGCGGGATCTGGAAATAACAACCCCGTATTCCTGAGTGAGAGGATACGACGATAGCTAATCTCATGATGGCAAGGCGCTAAGACCGCACCATTGCGGAGCTGACGTGACCCCTAAGAAGGGAACAGTGCATAAGGGAGTCTCGTATAACCTTTTCTGCAGATTGATTGACCCTTCAGCTGAAAGATTAACAAAGGGCGTTTTTAAAGTACCCACAAAGATATTAAATATTCTTCAATGAAGTGAATTCATTGTTCTCTTTATTTCCCTTCTTTTGTTCAGCGTCATCTTAAAAACCCGCTTGTATTTCCTGACCTGGCGCTACACGAGACCCCTCCTCGAGATTAGCGCCAGGCACAGATCATCCAAGACAAACCAGGGTGAACCCCCCTTAGCTCTGCATTGCATTTGCAGGTGGTTTTATATAGAAACAGCCAACAAAAATTCCCGCCATCTCCATTTTTAGTTCTTCCAACCTCTCTTCCTCTGTTCTTGAGGTATCTTCTTTAATTGTTTCGTTTCCCCGGTCACTCACTACGCCGGGTTAACAAAATCCATCTTATTTCCTTCCCCTGTCTCTTCTCTTTCTTTATACCCCGATTGTCTAAACGTCTCAATTGATTGTAGAGATGTTGTCCGCTCTTTTCCTCGCCATCGCGGCCCCCGCGTTGGCACACGCAGCCGCTCCCCAAGATGGCCTTATTCGCTTCCCCCTCAAAGTTTCCACCGGCGCACCCGTCGTAAAGGGCGTCACCAAGCGCCAGAACGAAGTCGCTCTCGAGAGTCAGCAGAACGGTTTCTTCTACAGCATTGACGTTGAGCTCGGTACGCCTGGGCAGAAAGTCACCGTCAATCTGGACACTGGCTCTGCGGAGCTCTGGGTCAATCCTGTTTGCGCAAAGGCGCAGCAGCCCTCATTTTGCCAGGCATTTGGTCATTTTGGCGAGAGTAGTACTTGGGTTAACCTTAACACTACCGGCGGTGTTGTCTACGGCACTGGGTATGCTTATTGGAACTATGGTTATGATCATGTTGTCATTGGATGTGAGACAGCATTCCTTACGGCCGCTGAGACATAATTTTGCTGACAGAATTAGCTGCGAATATTCGTAACCAGGTTTTCGGTGTCGCATACGATAGTTCCTTCACCAGCGTCGGTATCATGGGCGCTGCGCCCGATCTGAATGGTTGGGATGCGCCCTACCCCCTCGTCATTGACAGCATGGTCCGCCAAGGCCTTATCAAGAGTCGCGCATTGAGTCTCGACATTCGCACTCTCGATAGCGATCGCGGCGCCGTTATCTTTGGTGGCCTCGACACCAAGAAGTACACCGGCCATCTTGAGAAGCGTCCCATCATCCCCGCCGAGTCCTCCCCCGATGGTCTCACCCGGTAAGTTCCCCCGTGCTTAATTGACACGCGCGACCGTCTAACAATCGCAGTTACTGGGTTCATCTCGACGGTATTAGCATCATCCAAGACGACGGTTCCGAAGACGCAATCTTCTCCCAGACAAACGGCCAGCCCGTTCTCCTCGACAGCGGATACACCGTCAGCGCACTCCCCGGCCCCATCTTCAACAAGATCGTCGCCTCGTTCCCCACGGCCCAACGAACCCCCGGCGCTTACGTCGATGTCGATTGCTCCGTCGCCGATCTCAAGGGCACCGTTGACTTCAAGTTCGGCAACACCATCATCAAGGTCCCCTACAAAGACTTCATCTGGCACAACGACGATCGCTGTGTTCTCGGTGTTTTCCAGGACGATGAGTTCCCTGTTCTCGGCGACACCTTCCTCCGCGCTGCTTATGTCGTATACGATTGGGATAACAGAAATGTCTGGCTCGCTAACAACGAGGATTGCGGTACGAACCTCGTCGCTATCGGTACTGGTCCCAATGCCGTGCCTGACTTGGTTGGTGAGTGCGGCTCTGACTCTACCACTACTTCTGGAGCTCCTACATCCACCGAGACTGCTTCTGAGTCTGTTACCGAGTCTGTTTCCTCTGCTGAGACGACTGCCGATACTACCCTTTCCTTCTCTACTACTCGTTACTCCAACACTACTTTCACATCCACCAAGCCTGGATCAACCTCTACTGGCGGATCTGGCAACACTTATGTTCTCCCTACTGCTTCCGCTCCCTCTACAACCATCACTTCCACCGTCACAACCAGCAAGGTCTACACGGTCACTGCCTGCCCTCCCAGCGTCACCGATTGTCCTGTCGGCCATGTCACCACCGAGATCATCACCTCTCTCACAACATACTGCCCCGGCTCCGACGGTACACCCATTGCTCCTCAACCTACCAAGGCTCCCATCAAGTCAACCCTCACATCAACACGCGTGTACACCATCACATCCTGCCCCGGTTCCGGCTCCTGCAACAAGGGCGACGTCACCACCGAGATCGTTCACAACACGCAGATCATCAACCCCGAGCAACCGACTGGCGTGTACACCATCCCCGAAGCCATCCAGTGCGGCGCTGGAAACTTTGGCTGCAAGGAGGCTACCACCAAGGGCTACCGCACCGTCACCATCACATCGGTCGTCAAGGCTCCCAAGCCTACTCCAGTTCCTGGCTACTGCACTACCTGCGGACCTCCTGGCTCCAACCATCACAACAACGGTACTTTCACAGGTCACTACACCAAACCTGGCTATGAGCAACCCACCAAGGGCCACGCTACACAGGATTACCCCGAGCCTACGGGTAGCGCCTCCAAGCCAACTGGCAACCCTCTTGAGGAGCTTCACACCTACAAGCCCACTCATGTCTACGCGCAACCCCCCAACACCGTCGCAACCGTCATCAAGCCAACAGGTACACCCATCGACTCAACACCCGCCGAGCCAACGGGCACCAGCCCCGCGATCGTCAACGGCGCGAGCGCATGGAACGTCCCAGCTCTTGCGGCCTTCATCGTCGGTGCTTTTGTTGCTGCTTTGTAAAAGGAAATAATGGATGAGGCATTTAATACTTACTTAATAAGGTGAAGCGTAGATACTTTTTGCGTTGGTAGATATGGGATGATATTTTCCTTTTATTTTGTATCTGCTTCTAGAAACGTATTATTCTTAGATTGGATATTTACATCGTTTGGATGTATTTATACGATACTGACTTTTTATGAGATGCTTGATTGATGGTGATGTTTTGTGGGGCTCTGTAGCATCTGATTGACTCACCTTCGTGCTGCTGATGCACTTGGATGAATTCGTCAAGCTGAATTGAAGATGCGACTCTAAGGCGTCAATGAGTCGACCAAAAATGTCGGCGTGCATTTGTCCGACCATGACAGCAAAAATTACTTGAATCACCTAGGATGCGCATCCTTCATCGAACCATTGCTCTGATTTTATTCCCTCTTCTCTCCATATCAACCCGATCCTCAAAAAACATGGTCAACATGCTCATCAAAATCAGCATCTCAGCCCTCGCCCTCCTCGCAATTCTTTTCCAAATCTATCTCAAAGAAGCAATATGGCTTGGTTTCGGCATAAACAGAACCCTCCAACCCCTCAGCTCATTCCCCTACCAATGTCGCAAAATTGTCCATCATGGTCTAGAAGCATGCGAAGACATGTATCTATCCCAATCCACGCGGCAATTATTCCTCGCGTGTTCAGATCCAATTTCTCGAAAACAATGGCAACCAAAGTATGCTTATCCCGAACAAACTTCAGATTACCTTAGACTGTGATTAATAAATGTAGTGTTGGGTATCGCAATGTCTCGGGGCGATCGCAGCGCGACGCTGTCGTTGCATTGGATATCGATAAGCCAATTGATAACGGCTTTGAGTTTCGCGCGTTGACAACACCGGGGTTTGAGGGTACAGCTAGTGATGGACTTATCAATCTTGCTGGCTTTTCAGGTGTTGAACAGGCAAATGGCGATATTGATTTGCTTCTCGTCAACTTGCGACCGTCGGTTGATGCCGAGGGAGGACTTTTAGATCAATATGTTCACGGTGGAAATGCCACTATTGAGCACTTTGTCACTGGTCTTGGAGCGACGGAAATGAAACATATCCGCACTTATTCTCACCCAGGAATCGTTACGCCAAATCGTGTTGCGGCGCTGGATGATAAGACGTTTTATATCAGTAATGATCACGGGCCTCATAAATTCGGCTGGGTAAATACTCCACCTCCCATTTTACAGCTTCTACTGACAAAACAGCGCCATCACCTTTCAATGATTCTAGGCTTCTCCGACGTAACTTTCTGCGATACACAAAGCTGCAGAGCCGTTGCATCCAACCTCCAATTCCCCAACGGTCTCGTCATAAAGGACAATACCCTCTACCTTCCAGATTCTATAACAGGTCGTTTATACATCTACCGCATCCTTCCCAACCGCGATCTCGAAAAGATCGACGAAGTTAATGTAGGCTATGGCGTTGATAACGCATCTATCGATGAGAATGGTGATATCTGGATCGCTGCATTTCCTATCGGCGTTGAGATTTTCAAGGCATACAATGATCCGTATAATGCTCATCCGCCCAGTACTGTGCTGAGAGTTAGAAAAGTTGAAGGAGAGTATGTTGTTGAGAAGATGGTTGAGGATGCGGAGGGGGAGGTTTTGCCGGCTGCGACGACGGTTGTGCATGATGCCAAGACGGGAAGGCTTTTCTTGAGCAGTAAGTTGAGTCACCATCTGTAAGGACTGCTATTAACACTTTAAGGCGTTATTTCACCATTTATCGCTGTTTGCGAACCAAAGTTGTAGATACAAACTATCGCTGGTCATTGGTCTCCATAGTAAACTCAACTCTCCACCAACGTTCCCTATCGCAGACTCATTTGACTCGACAAAGACGACCATTGTCCTTCTGTTCCCACTTCTCACTTCCAACGCAAGGAAAGCACCACAAAACACCATCGGGATCAACATTCTTCTTGATCGACAAAAGTCTCTCGTAGTTCTTACCCCAGAAAGCATGCTGCCAATCTGGTTCGAAAGGAAGAGCCTAGTACGTGTTAACATCAATTCCATCCAACGATGAGATAGCCTTACCTCGTTAACATAGGCGCCTGTATCTGGCGACAGTTTCCTAAATGGCTCCATGGATGTATTCAACGTCTTGACTGCCTCAGCCTTCGAAGTCTTGTTGAAAGGCTCAAAGGATTCTCCAGAAACTAAGGTTCCGTCAGTAAATCCAAGTTGACCTCTCAAGTATGGCAAACTTACTCGCATGAATATAACTCTCCCTCCAGCCAGGATTAACAGCCGCACTCCCCCCTCTAGGCTTCGCATTTCTAACACCCTTCCCAGCGATCAAATGAACCGTCAACCCCCCAGCAGACACCAAACTCTCCTCCAACGCCCCTCTCAACTTCTTCTCACCCTCCAACGCCTCCCCACTCACCAACCTCGAAGCAAGATAAAGCGTCACCCCCGCAGCACCCTGATCAAAATAAACATCATACCACTCCAAAAACGAGCCATACTCTTCCTTCGTCGCACTAAACTGCACAGCCCCCGGCCAGCGTTTCTGAATAGTATCATTAATCGGTTTGAACAGCTTAATTATGTACTCTGGATCGTTAACGTCCTGTGCCGCAAAAACACCTTGGATCCCTGCTACTTCTTCCGGGCCGCCGGCGGGGTTGGGCGTTTGGGGGCTGAGAGATGTATAGCCTGAAAGACCGGCATCGGATAAAGAGGGGAATTGGGAGAGGATGTAGGCGAGGAGATCGTATTTGAAGGGGGCGGCTGCGGAAGTTCCGATCGTGAAGGCTGATGCGGTGATCTTGGGGGTTTTGTAGACTTTCATGGTGATAGATGTGAGGACGCCAAAGGTTGAGCCGCCGCCCTGTATTGTTAGTATAGTTGGAGCTGACTGGGTGATGACTTACTCCTCGCATTGCCCAGAAAAGATCGGGATGGTTATCCTCATTGATGGTCAAGATCTTTCCAGAAGGTGTGACCATTGTCATCTGGAGAACTTGATCAACTGCAAGCCCATGCTCGGTCGATAAGAGAGAATGGCCGCCTCCGGTAACGTAGCCTCCGAGACCGACTGTCTTTCCGCCGCCACCAACAACTACACGGCCATGCTTATCCAGCATGGTGTACAGGTCATACATCTGGGTTCCAGCACCGGCAGTAACAGCATCTCCGGGGATGGTAGTCTTGGAGTTGTAGAGCTTGAAGGAGCCTTTATGGTAAGTTATATCTTTGAGATGATGCGTCCAGAGGGAGAGAGAACCAGGGGCGATAGAGCGGCCCATGTAGTCGTGGCCTGTGTTCTTGACAACGAGTCTGACGTTGTTTTTCCGAGCTACCGTTTGTGAGTAAGAGCTCTTGTTGAATCATAAAATACTTACCAAAGTCAACACCAATCTTGATATCCGCCGCCTTGGTAACATTAACAACATAAGCAGGATATCCAGTTCCACTACACGGATAACTCTCATCCGGAAGACAAGTCCAGTTTGAATACTGATCGTAGATAAGAGAGACAGGATCCTGCGTGTGAAGATCATAATGCTTCCAGGCTTCAGCGACCTTGGGGCAAGTATCTTTATCATAAGATGGCCAACCTTTATGACAAACAGCCCCAGGAGGTACGGGCGCAAAGAGTCTCCCATCTAAAGTATCATTGAGACGGGACCATGCTTTGTGAGAGGGCCAATCTGAAGAGCCTGGGTATGCTTTGCAAGTCTTGGGAACTGAGCCTCCAAGAACCGACGGGACGAGAAAAAGAATGAGGTGATGAAGACGAGTCATTGTGAATTGCGATGAATTAAACTACAAGCAGACTTTAAGCAATGCTTGACCGGTTTATATAGGCAGATTGTTGAAATGGCCCCCATCTTGGCATCGCATACATCGTATAAACACGTTCTAAACGAGGGATCATGTTCCGAGACTAAAGCAGACTTTTTGCGGCGTTGATGTCACGGTCCAGTCAGCAGCACGCGTATTAGTCGGTTCTGTAACTCAGCCCTGCCAAGAGGGGTTTTTGTGGAGGTGGCTTGAATGGGGGATCATGATGCGAGATACGGGGCTTCATTGTCATATTTTGTGGAGGGACCGAGTCTGAGTGATTGGTCCGTGGGTGATTTGATTCAGAGGGTCATGTTTTGGCTGCGCCGTTAGCCACCGAACAGACAGTTACAGTATCGCATTGGGGGTAGACTAACAAGCAAGATACTCTCTATCAATCTTCCCCAGGTCTCAAATGCTTTGCGACAATCACCTATCCATGACTCGAATAAGCCCATCAAGGAATGAGCACCGTCAATAGCTAACTATTGCGCTCATTTGACTCCCGAAATGCCGACATCAAGAAAAACAACTCATTCCAACCCCTGTCACTCCTCGCCATATCATCCCCAAAACGGCCTAACTCCATGCTCGTAATCAATGCTTAATCTCAATCCAGTAAAGATCAGGGCCAATTTCCTCCCCCAGACCCCTAATACTGCCCGTTTCCTCCTCTCTCGCGTGGCTGTCGCAAAAATGCCTTCAATCACTCATTTCTTGTAAAAGCCTGTCTACGTCAGGCGTCGTCACTCCCTCAAAATGCTGCGGCTCTCGCTGCTCGTCCACTCCCTAGTATCTTTATGTCTCGCGCGCAAAACAGACGGTGGAACGGTTTGGGCGACGCCGCATGATAGTTACTCCTCGTCAATTGGCGTCCCCGGGTGCAAAGTACGCGACATTACTCAATCAATTCATTCAATCGGGCTAACATCACCAGGTCAACACGAATCGCATCGCCTACTGGCCTTACTCCGTCGACTGTAATAACATATGCATCGCGCTCACCTACCAAGACCGCACCGTACATCTCCTCCGCGTCGATCAATCCCAAGGCGCCTACGACGTAAGCTATGATGCGTGGAATTACCTCTACACAGGCTACTCAGCCACCGACAAACCTACAGCCGGCGGTCCCGTCGAAATGACATACTCCAACGCCGACGCTTCGAAATGCTCCGACTTAATACATACAAAAAAGAGTAGACTGCCCCTCAGCGCAGCGAATAGCATGAACTTTTTGACATCGTGTCTCGACCGGAACGAGAGTACGTGGGTTGGCGATAATTACGTTCTTTACAACATCCTCGACTCAATATGTACGCTTGGACACGATGAGACATGTGAATTGGATTATCCGGCTGAGAATCAGGCGAAGTGTCCGCATACGATGGGCGTACCGGATGAACTGAAGGGGGAGACGGTTATTAATATTAGGTATCCTAGTGGTGAGAAGGTTAGCGCTGCTGATGGGAAGCCAGCGGATGAGGATGGTGCGATGGGGTTGGAGAGACCGAGTGGAAAGGCTTTGGCGATTGTTGCTTTGTTTTCGGCGTGTCTTGTTTTTGGGATGTGATGCGCTGATTGATGCGATGCTGATGATGTCGGAGTTGGTGGAGGATGATGATGTCAAGATACCCTCATGTTTTGTTTCAATACCCATTCAATTGAACAATTAATTCCACGGCACCAAATTAAATTAAACATGAATTAATTGTGTCTTACAATTTGGTATCAACGCCGACATAAGAGAGTAGTTCCATCGTCAGGCAGATGGCCTGTTGTCGCGATATTTATTTGCCCAGATTCAGCGCTTCTTTAACTTTGCCCATCGTCGACTTCTGCTGTTGTTGTCCACCCTCCTCACTTGGTCCAACATCATCCTGACACAACGCATCTTTTCCATGCATCTACCATTCGTTAGCACATGTAGTCAGTTGAACAAGCGACATACCTTTAGTTCTTCCATCTCGGCCTGGTGGATGACATCGTGGACCTCTTCAGCCGTCTCATCATTGAGACCAGTTGGGGCCTTGGGGCCAGAAGATCTTCTTCTCTCCGACATGATGTTTTGTCTTGCTGTATCGTATAATATTGTATATGTCTCTTGGTGTTTTTGATTAAACCTGGGAAGGGTGTCAATTGACCGGGAGGCCAGCTTCATATAACTCCAGCTCTCATCTCTCGTGTCGTCATCCCTCCCCTACCTCACGATGAAATGATGCTGACCAACGTCATGTTGAGCCATCGCGGGGTCGAAATGGTAACGTTGGACGACAATCTCGAGACCCCTCATCATCACAGTGTAAATGGCGCTGCGACAACATCTCACTTAACCATGAGTCTCGTTATTTGAAAGTACAGCTTGCGTTCACATACCGTGACTGACAATCATCATATCACGCTGAGAATATAAGCGCTTCGTCCCGATACGTTGAAATGCTTAATATCCGCACGATGACATCGCGAAATGCTTATCTTTGTCTTGTTAGTGTTCAGCTGCTCGTGTGAGCTCGTGTGACTTTTGGGGGATTGGATGGAACTGTCGGATCATGATATCACTTCGGCAATTTCCATTGCTTGAGATTTGACAAAGCACCATGATCTGATTGATTGATTTGCTGTTGGATTTATGCTTCCATCTCGTGGTGTGACTCTGGATTGGGCCATAGCTTCTTGCATCCCCGTCTTGTTCATTTCTAGTCACTCCCATCTTTTCATTGGATCTTGTCAGCGGGCATTTGTTGGGGCTGGTGATTCGGGCATGGCTCCAAGCATAGCGATGGAGTTGTCTAGGCTCTTACAACACTAACAATGAGTTTGCAATCATATAGTCAATCACACGCCTCCCAGTGCTCAGTCTAGTAACGCTCAGCTTAGGTCGGTAATCGGGTAAGGGCCGACATTGATCTGCCGGGACAAGGGCGGCCTAACGTTACCCTGCAACCTGAATACCAGGGAGATCTGCAGGACTAGTAATTATCTACCGGATCCAGAGAACATACATCTTTATCAGACGCTTATTGGAGCATAGTTTCAAGATATTTATCTTCTATCGAAATGCGAGCTTTGTCTCTGGAAGGAATACCGCCTACGTTCATTTACGACGTCTCTCAACCCTCCTACATGCATGTAAAACAACTAATCATCAACATGAACAACTACATAACAACCTGCAACTATGTTCGCGACTTGCCCATTTCTTTTCTCTTGCATGATTCACTATCTTATCAGCGATAGGATAACGACTCGAGGAGCCTCTTGGCTGATGAACGCCAAGTTGTAAGATGATGACGATAATTATGATGGACAGAACCTGGAATTGTAGATACGAAAATCCTGGGTTTCTATGCAATCAATTCATTAGCAAATCTCCAGCCCTACGACTCCTGTCGATCCAATTTCGATACGCAACAACCAATAAATCGACCCAATTGAAATTACTACATCGTCCAAACGAGGCAGTGCAAATCACCCAAAACTTTATCGCCAAGCAGAATCCGCCAAAACACCAAGATTCTCGTGCCGACTTAGCCGCCCAATCCGGCTCAACACTCTTGGCCAAGTGGACCCAGCTGACGTGTATTGAAGCCCCCAAACGTGTCTTTTCACCTTCATCATCTTTTTTTTCAATATCATTCACTTCTCTACACAGCCTGAACCGATCTCCGCGGTTGTACTCTCTGTCGTTCTTGGTATGTTCCGTCGCGCAAGGGGTATTGCTTGACTAGACCGCGACACCAGACGGAGACACAGGGATCTTATAGGCTGGAAGATGCCGAGTATGGGGTTTGAGGATAAGACGACGTACAATGACAAGTATGTCGTTTTGTACGATTTTGGCGATACGGGTGAGTAAGAGAGTATAGTATGGGCTGAGATGAGGTGCTGATTTTGATAGATCATGATACTGCTATTGAAGAGTTCAAGACCCTACTCGCGGACCTGGAAGAAACTGGTTTCGACGTCGAAGTCAGAGCTGGTTATGAACAATCCCTTCTCGTATTCGCCAAAGCACCTCGTGAACTCCTCGGGAACGCGGTTTATAAATCAAGGCAAGTTGATATTCCCCCTCAACAGTATGTTTATCTAACACAGACAGCAGGGTTAAGGACTGGCTATACGGCATAACGCCAAATCACCCAGGCGGTGATAAAAACACAGTCGTCGATGGAGCTTACGAAGCAGAAGATATCCTCTCAGTCTATCATATCGTCAATTGGTCCAAGGATCTCGGTGGTGCAGGCATCACACCCGGAACAGGAAAGTGGGAGAACGTCAAGGCGATATTCCCCATCCATAATTCCAAGGTCAATCAGTCTTTGCTCAAGTATTTGAGCAGAAAGTTTTTCTTGACAAACGAGGACATTGATCAGATTCGAAACCTCCATGGCTCCAAGGTACGCCCCTCTCCCTTTTACTCATCAGAATACTAGCTGATACGCCCAGGTCGCTTTTTACTTCGCCTTCATCCAGGCTTATCTTCTCTTCCTCACTTTCCCCGCCATAACAGGCGTTATCGCGTGGCTCTGGCTTCCACGATATTCCCTCGCCTACGGCATTCTCACGAGCGTCTGGTGCACTGTTTTTCTCGAGTACTGGAAGATTCAAGAGATTGATCTTAGTCTGCGCTGGAACGTCAAGGGTATTCATCATGTCAAAGTCAACAGGCCACAGTTCAAGTATGACTATGAGTATGTTGATGAAGGCGGACGAAAACATTATTACTTTCCTCGGTGGAAGAAAGTTGTGAGACAGTTGTTGCAGATTCCATTTTTGTTGGTGGCGTTTTTGGCGCTGGGGATCACGATCATTGCGGTTTTCACTATTGAGATTCTGATCTCTGAGACATACGCTGGTCCATACAAGGATTACTTGGTAGGCCACCCATTTTCACTAACAACGTAACAACTAACATTCGCAGGAATATCTCCCAACAATTCTTCTCGCTGTATCTCTCCCTTACATAACCTCCGCCCTCGAAGACGCAGCCGAATGGATGACCGAGTTCGAAAACCACCGCACCGCCGATCTCCACGAAATGTCACTCACCCAAAAAGTCTTTGTCCTCAACATGTTCACAAACTATCTCCCCATCTTCCTCACGGCATTTATCTATATTCCCTTCGGTGGCACCGTAGTTCCCAAGCTCGAAAATTTCTTATCAGCTGCGTTTGCTAGTGTCGGCAAGAAATTCGTTCATCAGCCATTTCATCTTGATGCTGATAGGTTGAGAAACGAAGTCATCGCACTTACCGTCACAGGTCAACTATCAGGCTTCTTTGAAGAGAACATCGTTCCGATGCTGAAGCATAAGTTTTCGGATTGGTATAGAGATTATCGAAGGGCGAGATCAAAGGGCGATATGCTTCTTGCGGTGGTGAAGGATGATCCTGAAGAAACAGCTTTCTTATCACGAGTGCGCAATGAGGCGATTCTTCCAAAGTACAACGTCCAAGATGACATTGCAGAAATCGTTCTCCAATTCGGTTATCTCGCTTTATTTTCACCAGTCTGGCCAATCATCCCAATGGGTTTTCTCATCAACAACTGGATTGAGCTACGATCTGATTTCGCAAAGATTTCATTGGAGCATCAACGCCCCGCGCCAGTTCGCTCAGACGGAATTGGCCCTTGGATCTACTCCCTCGAAGCGTTAACATGGCTCGGAAGTATCAGCACAGCAGCAATCGTTCATCTTTTCAGTGCCGATAAAATCGGTAATACATTGGGAAACTGGGCGACTCTCCCCGTCACGGTCTTTATTAGCGAACACGTTCTTCTCCTCCTTCGATCTTTGGTCCGCTTTACTCTTCAACAAATTGGTTCAGAGCGTATTCGAGAAGATTACAACCAGCGCTATGCAAACCGCGTTAAATACCTTGAAGAGCTGGAGACGAAGAAGCAGCAATCTGGACTGGCGGTACGTGAAGCGCATCGTGAGCGACGCAAGTCAGTTTTGGTGATGGAGAGGGATCCGTTTTGGACGAAGCAAGTTCATGACGGTGCTAGTGAGTTGGCGGGCGTTACTCTTATTCAACAGGTCAAGAGGAATGAAGAGCCAGGGGATCAGGAGAAGAAGGACTAGGCGCGATACGCAACAGAATCAGTGTATAGATTACAGACCAAATTGTTTCATATGTCATTACAAAATGTATTTTATTAATTATTCACATTCTTTTCAATGCCTCGGTCATCGGTATCTTCCATCGCCAAGACACAGCCGAGACATTCGGCTGTCTCACCCGAAAGAATTTTAACTCTCGTCATCATTCCAGACTTGCCCATCACGCGATTGTTGCAGGCTGGTTGCGGGGTCTGAACCTTAAAATGCCGGATGCGAAAGACTTCTCAGCTCTCAAGATGAGCTGACGAATACCTCGTAACTCGTTTCTTGGTGCCTGTGTTGGGGATAGTGATAATGAAGTGCCAAGAAACTCTTTCGTGTGGACAAAGTATAAGGATGCTCTGACCCATCATGTCTATATTCTCCATGATCTGATTGTCAAGCTCAAACTAAGACATCAAGATGAGATTCACTGATATTGTCTCCACGGTTTTCGTGGCTGGTACAGCTTTCGCGTTTTCTCATGATGTGCAGCATCGTCTTCATGACAAGATTAACGTCGCTGGCACCGCAGACACTAATCCGAAATGCCATCTTCCCGCCCCATTGAACCCCTCCGACGACGGGCTTGACAGTTCGCAGGACTTGTTTTCCAGCAAGAAAGCACTGCAATTGATGGTCAAGAAACATCAGTCCCTTGTCCGTATTCCATCGATCTGCTATGACGATATGGGAGATTTGGATACAGACGATAGGTGGAAGCCATTCAACGACATTCCAAAAATGCTAAAGAAAGCATATCCTACCGTGTAAGTCCATTCAATCACCCTATATGAATAACAGTCTTAATAAAATCAGTCATAAACACATCACCCCAGAAAAAGTCAACAAATTCGGCCTCGTCTACACCCTCCAAGGCTCCGATAAATCCCTCCAGCCAATCCTCCTAGCAGGCCATCAAGACGTCGTCCCCGTAGCCGCTGGAACACTCCACGAATGGGTCCATCCGCCCTTCGACGCATTCTACAACGAAACAGATGGCTATCTCTGGGGTCGCGGCGCTTCGGATGATAAATCAGCCATCACAGCACAAATGTCTGCCCTTGAAGCGCTATTAGCTCAAAAGACCTACAAACCCCGGCGCACGGTCATTCTAGCTTTTGGGTTCGATGAAGAATGCTCTGGTCATCGTGGTGCAGGTCATATCTCGAAACATTTGGAGAAGAGATATGGAGAGCATGGCATTGCTGCTATTCTTGATGAAGGCGGTGCTGGTCTTCAGAAGATGGGTGATGTTTTATACGCACTCCCAGCAGTTTACGAAAAAGGTTATCTGGACGTTTGGTTCAACGTCAGTGTTGTCGGTGGCCATAGTTCCGTGCCAACACCGCATACAGCAATCGGCATAATGGCTGAAATCGTTACGACACTGGAACACAATCCCTTCAAGCCCGAAATCACCAAGAACGGTGCCATTCATCAGTGCCTCGCTTGCTTCGCCGAGCATTCACCCCATGTCTTCCCAGGTCTCACTAAGCTCGTTGACGGTGGAGATCTCCAAGGTGTTGCGAACTTCTTGACAAAGCTGTCCCGCGATATGCAGTACATGGTTCAGACCTCACAGGCAATTGATGTTATATCTGGAGGTCAAAAGATCAACGCTCTACCGGAGTTTGTGACGCTTGGCGTTAACCATCGGTATGCGCCGCAGGATAGCATTGGGAGCATTCAGCATCGAATTGTCGGGTTGATCAAGAATATTGCTGCAAGTCATAGGCTTCGAGTGGAGGCTTTTGAGGATGATGAGGATTATGATGAGTATCTTGCTGCTAACAACCTCTCGCGCCAATGCAACAAGGATGATGATCTCTGGCAGCAAAATTACAAGGGTACTTTGACCATCGCAGCCAAGAAAAAGTCGTACATAACACCTCAATCACCAACAACCGGTCCAGTTTGGGATATCTTCGCAGGAACTGTACGACATTCATTTGCTCAAGAGGCCAAGACAGTCGTTGCAGCTCCAGGAGCCATGACGGGCAATACCGACACTCGACATTATCTCAGTGAGTCTCAAGTCCAGGGTATTTCGTTCCTCTGCTGACCCCGAATCAGATCTCTCCAAAAACATCTACAGGTGGAGCCCCGGCAGCCTCAAGTCATTCTCCAACATCCATGGCGTTAATGAACGGCTATTGATGAGTGAGCAGCTGAACATGGCAAAGTTTTACTACGATTTTATTCGTAATTTCGATAAGGCCGATGTCTAGGGACAGAAATGGGGAACAGCACATGTAAATAGGCCAAGGCCAAAATATCAAGGCTGAGAATGGAATTTATCGCTGATTATTTCCATGTCAAGCTTCTTCGTAATTCTTCCGTTCATCTGATCTTGTTCCGTTCCGTTTCTTCGCGCTGAAATGATCTCCACTCACCTGTTACATCCGGCAATGAACCCCTGTGAGCATCAATTTCCACCAATCACTTCACCTTCACCTCCGCCAAGGCTGTGAGATTGATTCTGGCGATTGAGTTTTGAGAATTAATTACAATCTACGATTGACTTCACATGGGAACCGATGATATAAAATAGACACTATTTCACTTGTATTCTTCACTTACAGTTGTAAACAACCTTACATCGAAACGCCAAGTTGTTTCTCCAAACAGTTTCGCGATTCCCTCGCTCAATCGCCCAAAGCGCTTAGATGTCCGAGATGTGAGACGTCTCGCGTAGCTGACAAGACAGGGTATCTCACCAAACTCACCAAATTTCAAACAAAACCCCTTAAACAGTTTCTTCAAGCATTGGCTGATGGCCCAATAATCGTCGCCGGCGTCTAACGCAAGGAACAGTTTCAGTTGGCGCGTATTACCCACCGATATTCCAGCAATGAAGTGCACATCCGAGAAACAAGGGGATCCTCTGCCATGGCACCAATTTACCTAGATAAAGGCATGGTCTTCCCTCCTGTTTCCGTCTCTTCTTTCTTCTCCTCATCCCATTCTTTCCATCCAAAGATCTGATTCTTACTTTCGCAGCTGTTGCTTGCGCCTTTCTTTTCACTTTTTCTCTACGAGATCATTTCATTCTTTGCAGACCCTGGTGGTTTAGCTATTCTTCGTGTCCAACTCTACGAACTTACCACTATAACAATCCTTTTTAAAGCAACATTCAAGATGCGATCCTCCTTCTCTACCGCTCTGGCCATTGTCGCCGCTCTCCCTACCGCTTTCGCGCACTACAACTTCGACGCTCTCATCGTCAATGGCCAGGTCACCGAGCCTTATGAGTACGTCCGCAAGACCACCAACAACAACAGTCCCATCACCGACGTCACCTCCAAGGACATCATCTGCAACGCCGGTGGTCTCGATAAGGATATCCGCGCTGCTACCAAGACTCACAAGGTTTCTCCCGGTGATGAGGTTGGTTTCACCGTCGCCAACGACATGGGTCACCCCGGTCCTCTCGCTGTCTACCTGAGCAAGGCACCTGATGGCACCGAGGCTTCTGACTACCTCGGTGATGGTGACTGGTTCAAGGTCTACGAGATGACCTGGAAGAGCATTGGTGAGCAGGGCATTGAGTGGGCCAACTACATGAACGGTCAATCCAACGGTATCACCAACTTCACCTTTACTCTTCCCAAGGAAACTCCCAAGGGTACTTACCTCATGCGCGCTGAGCACGTTGGTCTTCACGGCGCTGGTGAGAAGAACGGTGCTCAGTTCTACATTGGCTGCGCTCAGCTCACTGTTGATGGTAACGGTGCTGGCAAGCCTTCTCCCGTCGTCTCCCTCCCTGGTGCTTACACTGCCACCGACCCCGGTCTGCTCCTCAGCATCTACTACCCTCCCGTCACCAACTACACTGCTCCCGGCCCCAAGGTCTGGCCCAGCGGCTGCGAGGATCACACTCCCAACTTTGCTGGCCAGGCTAGCGACGGTGACTGCACCAACGACAAGGGTTCCGACTCTGGCAGCGCTGCTCCCGTTGCCAGCGATGCCCCCGCTACCGAAGCTCCTGCTGCCTCTTCTCCTGCTACCGATGCTCCCGCCGCTTCTGCCCCTGCTTCCACTGAGGCTGCCAGCGCTGCTACTCCCACAGAGGCTCCCGTTGAGCAGCCTGCTGAGACCTCTGCTCCCGTCGCTACCAAGGCTCCTTCTACTGGTGGCAAGTGCAAGGCTAAGCGTGCTGCCAAGCGTGCTGCTAAGGCCAAGCGTGCTCTCAAGCACTAAGCTGAGTTTGTCTGAGATGGATGATGGAGATTCTGATCTTTACGTGGATGGAATGATGGATCGTTACTGGATCCCACGTAAAACATATTCTTTGTACATAGTGATTGAGTCACCGTATACATATAGCAATTGACGTGTGAACAAACGAATATCTCTGTATAATGTGGACATGTTTCTCATCAATTTGATCTCTGATGGTGACTGTGAATGGTTCATTAATTCCGTTGGCTTTTACCCCGCATGACTTCAAGACAGTGTCTTAGCGGTTGATGGTACCGACCGTTGAGTTTGGCTCTCCCGTGGCTTGTCACATCACCGCCACAAACTGCTTTCTCAGCACAGCCACAATACCCTGTCTCAACTCGATATGCAAGAGTTAGAATTGACAATTTCAATGTCTCTTTGAACCTTGTTATATACTTGACTCTTTTCGCTCCTAGTATTTATCTATGGTGAACAACAAGAAAGTCTATCGAACAAACCCCTATTGGGCGTTTCGGATCATCGCTCTCTCAAATGACTGGTCGAGTCCATCGATCAACCATGTTGAAGCAACCTCAGGACCCCTATGGCGTTATCTCAGCTCAAATGTCGCCATCAACGCCCCTCTGCACCCTTCAACGCAGTAACATCGCAGCAAGGCTGCAGTCCATGCATGCAAATCTCTAAACTATTGAAGCATCGAAATCTTCTCGAACAAACGTGCCGTGTGCAGAGATCGAGAGCTACTGCATATGCAAGATCCGACTATTGACAACGGGTGCACCCCATCCTTGACGCGCGCCTAATGCATCTATCACAGTACTTCAGATGGCGCCATCGATGGATGAATGTCGCAAGGTGAGATGGTCCAATTAAGCTTACTTTTTGGGTAGGACTATCAGTACATATGCGAGGATATGGCGTGGGGTATCACAGCATATTATCAGAGATAAGAACTGATCTTGATGTTACGCCGTTATCAATAGACATCAAGACTTCATATTCTACCAGATACGAATGAGTATCTGAATTGTTTTCGAAAGCATAGCCATAAAACTCTGAAGAGGGTTATAAAGTTCTGGCGGCACTGAGAAGTTACCTCATAGTGTCGATAGTCTCATGCACCTTGTCCGTCTTACTATAACATGTCGGAGATTTCTCGAAGACTTCTTAAAGGCTGCCTGTCAGTCGTAATATCCGTTACAGCTTGAAAAAGCAAAAAAGCAACGTTTACAGACTGCAAATCATACATGCATTGGGAGGCAGCCTGTCTTCTGTCTCTACGCCCTCGGTATGTGTATATATGACACCAACTTACATAGCTGTCACCCTATAGATGGGGCACAGATTCGGAGAATTCGACGCGGTCCACTTAGATCTTGCAGATATGAGTGGCGTGCATGTTATTGAAGTTAATGGGGAAATGGATATGTGCCGCATTCCGGGCTGTTTAAGAAGGATGGCAGGCAGTATGAATAGATATTGATAACAATGAAGCCTAAAACGGGGTTAAAAATATAAATAACCCATATAAATAGTTCGTGGCATCGTCACAAGACATTTGTATGATGGCTGTATCAGGGTATCAACGCCGGGAGCTTTGGGTACAAGAAAGAGACGTTGGGGTCGAAGGAAACTGCCTTGCTGCAGATCAATAGCACAAGAAGCTAAAGTATTTACATCCAGTACGTTTATTAACTAACCAGCGGGCGGGAACGTTGGTAGAAAAAGCTAGCCACGAGGTTAAAGCCGCTTGGACATGCTCTTAGAGGGCTTCAGTCACGAAGTCAGACATTATCTACCGAATGTATAATGCAGAGGGCAATTGTAATCCGTCCGACTTGAATAAATGAGAACCCCAGAAGAATTTTCCAAGTCAAAGTTGGCCAAGAGCACGAGTTTGGCTGACTTGTGATAAGTCCCGTCAGCAAGCGGAGAAGACGCAAAAGAAGCCATCTCCACCCGCAAGCCTCCATCGTGACCTGTCCAATGGCAAATACCTTTCCGCAAACTCTCATGAATTAAACTCTAGGACAATAGTCACAAGACATCCATAAAAGTCAACTGTTACTAAGGAAAAGTTTAATTCATCTCCATACGGTAATTACCTCCTCAATTCGGCCTCCTATTTCCAAATGGCATGCCGTTGACCCGTTAGCCGGGACGACTGGAACGCGGGAACCGTCACAAGGCAGAGACCCATACGCCACCGCTTCTCATTGAAAGACAGCGAGCAGTGGCTAGAGGGTTCGGCGCCGTGGCGGATTTTATCTGAGGCGCAATTGCGCTAGTCATAGTCACCAGGAACGCGCTTCTACTGGAATGCTGATCAGTACGTAAAGCGACGACGTCTAAATTGAATTACAAAAAGCACGTCTGAGGAGCAGCTTGGGATGAAGTGCATTGTTTACGACTGGTGAAGAGCTCAATTAGTGGCCAACTTCTTTTGGATGTGCTGCAACCAGCATGCAAGGCACGAATTTCAATCAATTGTCCGCGTTTTACACCGTAGAAAAATGTTACAGACGGTAGATGAATTTCGTGTCAACTGCCGTATTCATTCAGTGTTACCTGGGCGTCATGATCACTAACATTAACGGAGTCCGCCTTGGCGAAGAGTTATCGTTCAAGGAAAATCCCATTAAATGCAATACTTAGGGTAAACTCTGAGCCTCGTATCGCCAAACTTTAACCCGCAAGGCTCTCAACTGAATCTGCTGGACAAAATCTCGGGGCATAGCTCGATACCCTAATTCTCCAGCCTCAAGTCAATGACGCTGAGGCCCGACAGAATAGAGTATTGAAGGCTTGCTTACCCGATGTCACACCAACACTGCCGGTGAATCCGCATTCTGGTGGCTTTTCTCAGCTACCAATGCTGTAAGACTTGGGTCAGCATGCAGAAGGACGGTGAAAGATACATCTACTAATGGCATGCTGTGCTGTATGCATCGGATGTCGGGGGTATAATGACGGCATGAATATAATTTGTTGTAGGAGTAGCTCAACATGGACGATGGGCTTACGTTAAGACAACACAGTCATTGGACAATGCTGTAAGATGCTTACTGCACGTGGGTCGTGTCGATTTCAGGCAATATGTTGAGAAAGTCTGACTGCAGATCAGGCCTTTTCTGAAAGCATGGACTTAGGTGATTACTCCTATAGCTCTGCTTGACCTATCATGGATGGCGGCGGGTAAACAGTTACACGACGTATCTGCCAGTTAATGGTCTGATAGTGCCGTGTCAAAAGAAAACGCCATGTGAAAAAAGCAACTTTCAGCTGAAAAGTCAATTGCCACAGATGTTAGTGATAAACACTGTAGCAAACAAGGCTCGCTCGGACTCAAAAGAAACATGCATCACCCTTTGAGCTCTACATGGATTACAGCTCCAGCTATTCAGCCGTAAAAAAAACAACTCACAGTGGCAGTCATCAGCTGACCTGTACAGCCAAGGATTCTACAGTTGTGGCAAAAATCTTCTGCAGGCGTTTATAAAGTCACCAAATATTAACAACTCACTCAAAAAGAATTACAGGGAAAAGAGGCAAGTAATCGGGGGGCCAGCCTCTCGTGTTCTGGGGAACCAATTGAAAGTCATGGCGCCCTGGATCGTCACAACGGGCGGATAGTTTTTCCCAGTTATTGGGGACTAGACCCCCGCAAATAAGCGACGGAAAACTCTATTACTCGTGCCGTGATAATGATGAGCTTTTCTCTCCTGATGCTTGAGCTGCAGGTGAGATTTGCCAGCCAAGCTTAGCTGTAGCGATTGAAAATGCAATGTCAACCAGGTTTGTTCCCCGCAGCGGCCTGAAACGTCATGATTATTCAATGATATCTGCTTACACCAAGCTTAGAATGTCCATCGTGAGTGTAATTGATGCTAAAAGGAGTAAGACATCACCGTCATGGTAAGAAAAGTGAACTGAGACTACCGAAGTTAAAAATACCCGAGAGAAAAAACGATGAGAGCTAGATCGCAACGGTTCTAACCGGTAAAGTATTAGTCAAGGAGTTATGCACGCTGGCAAGAATAGATTTCCTGTGTCTGCACAAGAGCAGCCAATAGGATACGTGATTCACAGTCTTGAAATCATGATCAACAGCGAGCTAAAATCAGGCCAAGACTGTCCCCACGATCGAGCTTACGGCTCTAAGCTTTTGGAGAACAAGGGTCCCCTGTCAAGGACTTGAACTGTAATTCGCATGAGTTGGCGTCCACTATTGAAGCGACACGATGTTTTTCTTTTCCTTCTCGCATCGGATCCTCGGGCGGGGCGATGAAACGAAACAAGACCAGTGATTCTCTGGGCGAGATCGACAGAGCAGAACAAACATCCCTTTGCATATCGCCATATCCCAGTTATTTCCAGCATCTTCCGGCGTCTTGTTAATGAGTACAACGCTCTCTCGCCCTCCATCGGTTGTCGGAGACGGAACGGTCGGTCGCTATCATTTCCCCTCTTTAGGTGGACCACCCAATTCCCAAAAATGTGGCTGCATGCTTCTTCCCCCTCTCTGACTGGTGCCAACCCCTCGCGGCAGGTCAAAAAAGCAATGGCATGTTTTCTCTGTGGCTGCAGCTTGGCTATATTTACCAACAGCTGCTATTCTGTTTCACTCGTGCGTGGCTGCTCTGTCTACCAATCGATGCACTCCTCGTATGTGATTGCCCCCTTTTCCGGGCTCGTATTTACAAGATCGGGTTTTCCACTTGGCCAATTGATGAGTTACGGATCTATGTACCTCCGCGCGCATACGCCTGTGCCTGGACTCAGCTCGTTGGCAAAATACGGGAAAAATAGTCCTAGACCGCGGCTCCGAGACATCCAGGCCCTGACAGGGGGTAAATGCTTGTATCACGTCCTGATCGTGTTTCTTTCCTTTTCCCCTGGTGAGTTGTCCGTGTGTGAGACCAGGAATAACCCATTCAACCTGCATTAGCCAGCCTTACGGTCACTGTTTAGCTTCTTCTATGTTTTCTGGCGCGGGGAATGAGCCTCTCCTCCAACGAGATGTTGCAGCTTCAACACCATCTGCAACTGCAAGACTGCATTAAACCTCGTATTCCTCAATCGGTGTGATGCTTCCACCGGCAGCCAGCGCATCCGCCGGGCGTGAAAAACGCCTTGTGCGTCACAGCTGTCATTACTAAATCGTTACACTCACATTATGCTGTGCTACTATCTATGGGAACACCAGAACATGGACCCATCGGCTCGTCGCTCTCCGCTGTGAAATGGATTCAGCTGACCGTCGAATCACGGAGACTATCCAGCATGTCACTGAAGCCCGGTCTACCGTCCTAAGAAACGCAGACGGGACATAAAATTAGAAATCACGGCACAAAACACTAACTTGTATTGAGTTATCGCTATCAAATCTTGTCCGGTCTAGAGCCGGTTCTACCTTCACGTTGTAACAAGTAAGCATAATGTTGGGCCTGCTCTATGTCCCGTGCTGCCTCGTGCCCGTGATGGTTTGTCCTCAGTCCAACCTTCTCGTCCCCCTGCCCTGCTGTGTCTTCCCTGTTCCTCGGGCGTGGTATATGCAACCCCCCTGGGGTCCGACAGCTGGCATCCACAGTTGAGGCTGGCTCTGGCATGTATGTCACACTGCGAGAGGATGATCCGGTCTAAGAGAGAATTTAGCTTTGGAACTAATGCCTTAGAGCACCATGCTTCCCAAAGTAGCATGAGCTGACTTCCTATCTGGATGCTGGGATTATCTTGGTCAAGGATGGGAACCTAACCATCAAGATCTCGTATTCCCTCTGCAGTCAACATCTCCTACTTAAACCTCATGATCTCCTCACCAAATTCGTTTCTATCTCTTCAATCTCAAGTCAAGAAAGGCACTGGTCTCTCAACTCGACTGACCTCCTCCTTCACTCGATCCCTTTCTTTCGTTTTTACCTCAAACCACTTTCGTTGCTGAAAGGCCTGCAGCTGCCTATCATGCATATCAAGTACCTCCTCATCAATCTTTTCGCCCTGGCCGTCTCGGTCAAGGCTCTCCCCGATGCCGACAACGACTTCGGTCTTGAGGCTCGGGATGACTCCGACGCTCTTGAGCAGCGCTGGGACTGTGGCCATGACGCCAAGCAAGTCTACGGCAAGTGCGTCTGCAACGACAAGCAACTCACCTGGGACGGCAAGAAGTGCGTCTGCCCCAAGGGCACTGAGTGGAAGTATGGAAAGTGCATCCCCAAGTGCCCTCATGGTCAGTCTTACGACAAGGATCAACACAAGTGCGTCTGCCCCAAGGGCACTGAGTGGAAGTATGGCAAATGTATCCCCAAGTGCCCTCATGGTCAGTCTTACGACAAGGACCAGGGCAAGTGTGTTTGCCCCGAGGGTACATCTTGGAAGTACGGCAAATGCGTAAAGGACTGCCCCAAGGGACAGGAGTACAACAAGTGGTCTCACAAGTGCGAATGCCCCAAGGGAACTGAGTGGAAGTACGGAAAGTGCATCAAGGACTGCCCCAAGGGACAATACTACAACCAGCACAAGGACAAGTGCGAATGCAACAAGGGCACTGAGTGGAAGTATGGCCAGTGCGTGCCCGTCTGCCCCAAGGGACAGGAGTACAACAAGTGGTCTCACAAGTGCGAATGCCCCAAGGGAACTGAGTGGAAGTACGGAAAGTGCATCAAGGACTGTCCTAAGGGTAAGACCTACAACCATCACACCCACCAGTGTGAGTGCCCCAAGGGAACTGAGTGGAAGTACGGCAAGTGTATTCCCAAGTGTCCCCGCGGCCAGTACTTCGACAAGCACCAGTGGAAGTGCGTCTGCCCCAAGGGCAAGGTCTTTGAGTACGGCAAGTGTGTCTGCCCCGACAACCAAGTTGAGAAGTACGGCAAGTGTGTCTGCCCCGACGGCAAGGTCTACAACAAGTGGCACAAGAAGTGCGAGTGCCCCAAGGGCAAGGTCGAGGCGTACGGCAGGTGTGTCTGCCCCAAGGGACAGATCGAGCAGTACGGCAAGTGCTCGTGCCCCAAGGGCCAGTACTACGACCGCTGGAGCAAGTCTTGCAAGTGTCCCAAGGATCTGAGCTGGGACGGACACAAGTGCGCCTACGACTGCGGCAAGCACGCCGAGTACAAGTACGGCGGCTGCGTCTGCAAGAAGCACGACCAGGTGTTTGACAAGAAGTCCAAGACTTGCAGCTGCAAGAAGGGCTACTATTACGACCAGCACAAGGGCGTCTGCAAGAAGGGCGGCTATGGTGGACACTACTAAGAGGTGATGGTTTGGGGGAGACTCAGGGGTTAGCTCATGGTGGAGGACAGCCTTGAAGAGGCTTTGATGATCTTATGAGATTGGTTTTGGCTTGGACATAGCAAGTGCACTTCGCTGGACATCTTTACACTCCTTATATACTTTACTTCACAGTGGATAATACTTAAATCAAGGACATTGCGGATTACCCCTTTTGACTTTGCTTCAGTGACTTTGTTCGTTTGACATGGTTGACTTTGAAGCTTGGGGAATTGGCCAATCGAAGTGGCAGCTCAACATGCACTATACGCAATTCAGCCTTAGTCACGTAGTCGCGTAACCTTGTCATCGGAAGTTTACGCGAGGGAAGTAATTGCATGGCTTCCATGATAACACTCATGACGGGCCCAATATGCATGTCATGTAATAGAAGCTTATCTTTAAATACTTCTTGACGTAGTTGTTAAATGTGTCATGTTTTAAGCGCGGCATTTCAGTCTGCAAGTTCATCTCGGAACATGGAGTACACGCGCGACTGACAGGTGAACCGCGCTGTTCGGGAAAAACAACCTCTGCTTTTGCTGGTGACCAATGAATGATATATTCAATGGCAGTATAAATCTTTCGCCATGAAACGATGGCACGAGGCGACAACTGTTCATGGGTCAGCGTGAGCTTGATTCAGGAAGATCAACAGGCAGAGACTCTCCATCGAGAGGGTTGAAACGTGTCGTACGCCAACCTTTCAGCCTTAACTTATTAAATCAGGCCTTATCAATCAAAGCTGCAACTACTAAACTTCCATCGACTTTTAATTGCACAATACGCTCTTGGTCTGACGTCAAAGGTTACAGTGTTGGGCTATACCCTTTGTGACATAATTCGCGATATGGCGTGCTCAACGGTTCCATACTGGAGGCTTATCGACCTCTCAACTGCCAGGAATCGCACACAATAGGGCAGAAAGATTAGGTGTCCCGAGAAAACGGAGATAAGAGAGTTAAAGACGGACGAGGCATATCTATAATCGTAAGACTTGATGGGTATTGCGGACAAAACCATGTTGAACCGTTAATGTTGAGGGGTTTTATATTATTAGCCCATCACCTCGTAAATATATTCTTTCGATTGATCTGTTAATACTTCTTCAAACTTGATATACTACTAATTTCAATCTGAGTTGTAGATAATTGCTACAGTCACTATGAGTCCTTTCCTCAGTGGTGACCGATCACCTTCACCCGAAGAATCCCCCAAGTTCGGCCCCGAGATCAGAGTCGCTGTAATCGGCGCCGGTGTCAGTGGAATCTGTGCAGCAGCTTATCTTCTAAAAGAAGGTGCTGATGTCACTGTATTCGAACGATCTGGCGTCACTTCTGGAGTATGGCACTACGATCCCCGTGCACCGACAATTGATTACCCAAGCGAGAAGCCCTCTACTGGCGATTATGTGACTTCACACCCAGGACAATTTTCGAGTCAAATTACTTCCAAAGCAAGCACTGCTCATCCGCTGGAGACGAAAGACTATAATGCTCTTGACGTTGCATTCTCACCTCCGGGCCCCGCATACTTCGGTCTTCGGAACAATGTCCCTACAAGCCTTCTCTACAGCAATCTTGGTCCATGGCCAGAAGGAACAGAGGATATAACCGGTCATGAAACAATTCAGAGTTACCTTCAAAGCCTAAGCAAGGAATTTGGCGTCGATGATGCAACAGTCTTTCATACTCGCGTTGAAGACGTCAAAAAGAGCGACGATGAAAGCCATTGGGATCTCCGCACGATAACTCTGCTCAAAGGCGAAGGCGAACCGAGAATTATTGAGCGGAACTGGAAATTTGATGCTGTCGTGGTGGCTACTGGCCATTATAACTTGCCCCGCATTCCGAATACTCCAGGTCTCGCTGAATGGAAATCGCACTTTGGCGATGATGTTATACATACAAAGCAGTATCGTCAGCCTGAGCAGTTTGAAGGAAAGACGGTGTTGGTTGTTGGTGGAGGAGCTTCAGCGTATGATGTTTGCCGTGAGACGAGTGAGACGGCGAAGAGGGTAATTCAGAGTACTAGAGGCGGTGATTTCGATTTGCCGCCTTCGATGTTTCCTGGAAGTGTTGAGCATGTTGGAGGAATTGAGAAGTTTGTGTTGAAGAAGGACGAGACGTCTGGACGGGTTAAGAGCCATGTGCTGTTGAGCAATGGAAAGGTTCTTGATGATGTTGATGCAGTTGTTTTGGCGACGGGTTATCTAACATCATATCCCTTCGTGGCCCAGTATCACCGCGATGATATAACCGTCGACAACGCAACGCGAGATATTCTCATAACGTCCGAGGGAAATATGGTGCATAACCTGCACAAAGACATATTCTACACCGAAGATCCATCGCTCTCATTCATCGGCGTACCTTACTACACCGCAACTTTCTCCCTCTTTGACTTCCAAGCTCAAGTTCTCGCTCGCGTACTCACTGGAAAGACTTCACTACCCACTCGGGAGTCTTTGAGACAGGAATACGACGAGCGCGTTGCTAGCAAGGGTCGCGGACGCAAGTTTCATAGTTTGGCGGGCGACGGTGAAGAGATTGAGTATGTGAGGGATTTGTTGGACTGGGCAAATTCTAGTCTTGTTAGTGATGAGATTGAGCCTTTGGCTGGGCATTCGAAGGAGTGGTTGGATACGTATAATGAGCAGAGGGAGAAGAGGAAGTTATTGAGAGTTGCGAAAGGTGCTGAGCCTGAGGGATTATGGGCTAGGCCTAGCGATTTGGAAAAGGCATAGAGACCAGCGAGGGAAATAGGATAGTATGCATAGTTGAAGAATTGCGTATTTATTCTATCGACAAGAGCATGCATATTCTTAAGAGTAGATTCTATCATGAAATGTCTATTGCTACTTTGTTTATATGGAAAGAGAGGCCCTTGGATGGATGATATTTGTGAGGCTATTGGAGATACCAATTGGTTCGGCTGACTCGAATTGGCGGGGAAGCCAGCCAATCATGACCTGTGCGCAAGACCCACGTAATCAATGAATGAACTTCAACGATAACATCGATATCCTTTTTTAATCAAATGCATGATGAGTCAACGTTAAATCAAATGACTTGTTATTTGATTAAGGCCTAATGGCAATGCCAATTGAAGAGTCACTATATTTGTTCCCCTGAACTAAGCGAGAAGCGAGCCATCATCACCTAACCATCCGGCCATTCGTCAAACAAGGCTTTATAATCTTTAATCGTCCAGTATTCGCCCATTATTCGCCCAGGCTATCTTCTCAACGTGGAAGAAGTCCAGCGTTGGTGCGTACTCTTTTGGGGATCTGGAAACGTTCAAGGTCTAGCCAATAGTGGGCCGCTTGCCAAGATGCCGAGTATCAGACCAGCTCAGCTGGTTTGAAGCTGTGAATCGAGTGGCAGCAGCGTATAAAATCACAAAAGGACCGGTAATCATGCAGGAACTCATCGGGGAACGCGACCCGGGCCTTTGTTAAATGCCTCATCATGCATGCAAACAATCTCACCGATCACGCGCCATTAGACAAATTATCGAATATCTCGTGGGGGAATACCTCCACGCAAGAAGGATAAAATGCGCAGAGAATTAAGCATGGCTGACCAACAAGGTTGCAACGGCGGGTTAAGCATATTATTTACCTTAATTGAGAATAAGCGTTGGGACCAGATCCACTACCTCTTAGTGCCAAGATACCTTGATAGTTACCGCGCAGTGGGAACAAGAACCCTGATAGACATGACATGACAGAAAACACCGAGGCTAGCAGTGACCCTAACAGATACCACCAGCTTGTGATTTGTTGGATGTTTAGATATGACGCCACTGGAAAATCTCTTGTTGATGTTTGTTTGCTAATACATCGACCGGTTGAACGATCAAACCTTGTCAGAGCCCCCACGAGAGAACCAAGACAAGGGTCTGAAAGATTTTCAGCAGCAAGTGGCTGGCTATTCCCAGAATCTGGGAATCCGGATGCTACGATGGCCCGCTGAAGAGCTGTATAAATACCATCCAAAACCTCCTGCATGAAGACTTGTTTCTTCAGCCACTCAGCCTCATCTTAACTGAACTGCCAATCTCAAACATCCATCTTTCCATCTACAATCAACCGCCAAGATGATGTTCAAGTCCACCGTCGCAATCCTCCTCATCGGAGCAGCCACCGCCACTCCCATCTTCGGTCGTGAGGAGGCCAGCCAGACAAAGTCTGCTCCCCAGACTACCACCACCAACAGCGTTTACGACTGGTCTGAGGGCTGGGCTAAGGACTATCCCATCCATCAGTCTTGCAACGCGACGCTTCGTCGTCAGCTGGTTAATGCTCTGGATGAGACTGTTCAGCTTGCTCAGCATGCGAAGGATCATCTCCTCCGATGGGGAAATGAGTCTGAGTTTAAGCAGAAGTACTTTGGCAATGGATCGACTGCTACGCCTATTGGGTGGTATGATCGTGTTATCAACGCCAATAAGGCGGGTATGCTGTTCCGTTGCGATGACCCTGACAAGAACTGCGCTACCCAGGACCGTAAGTTTTAACCATATCCTGAATTGTACATGTAACTGACAATTGTAGAATGGGCTGGCCACTGGAGAGGTGACAACGCCACCACCGAAACCGTCATCTGTCCTCTCTCCTTCGAGATCCGTCGCAACCTCGACTCCGTCTGCGGTCTCGGCTACACCGTCGCCCAATCCAAGCTCAACACCTTCTGGGCCACTGATCTCCTGCACCGCGTCCTCCACGTCCCCACCATCAGCGAGGGTATCGTCGACCACTTCGCCGAGGACTACGCCGAAGCTCTCGAACTCGCCAAGACCGACCCATCCAAGAGCGTTATCGACAGCGACGCTCTCCAGTACTTCGCCATTGACGTTTACGCTTACGACATTGCTGCTCCCGGTGAGGGATGCACTGGTGAGGCGGAGAAGAAGGAGACTCCTACCAAGGCGGATTCGGCTAAGCCTAGTGCTACCAAGGAGGCGCCCAAGGAGTGTCACACTCACAGTGATGGAGTTGTTCACTGCTCTTAAGAGAGGGTGTGAACTGGCGTTCGATTCTAATGACCCTTTTTTGTTGTACTGTCGATCAGGTTGAGACCTTTATTGGTATTTCTTTGACAGCAAGCGTCTATGGGAATTGTGACTTCATCGTCTTGCGATTTGGCAAATAGGATGTCGTGAAATACTGAGGACCTGGACCGCTGGGGTATGTCTGAAGTATCGGGGCAAGTAGATATGAGCACTTTCACATAGACGGCACAACAGCCAACAAAGCATAATGATAATTGGTACCATATATGATACATTAATGCTTTAAATAATCCCTATAC